>VWPV01016575.1:0-25430 GCA_013389885.1 Geococcyx californianus | reverse complement strand
ATAAAATAAAATAAAATAAAGTAGCTGCTATGTGTGAGCTGGAAAAGAGCCAAAGACATGGGATGTGGGAAGAAAGAAGATGAGAGTGGCGAGTGCTTCGGTCAGGGAAGGTGGGGATGTGGGTCAGACAACGCTGCTCTCTGAACTATCGCGCGCAAAATCCAACCTTGCGAAAGGGCAGGAGGGTTGTGGGTTGTTTTTTTCCCAAACCCTGGAGCTTTTTTTTTTTGCATGGAGGGTAAGAAAAATTCAGTTCCCAGCTGAAACACGAGTCAGGAGAGAGATGAAAATTCACGTGATGTTACAGCACGAGGAGTCTGGGCATCCCCCTTCCTCCAGCAACTCAGCTCTCCTCTTCGAAAATCACCACCCCCACACGATGGAAAGGAGCCCGAAAGCGAAACCCCGCCTGAATTAAAATCACAGTCACTTCAAATTAGATCCACCTAGTAATTCTTGGCTTTAAAACTCCTAAATAACTGGAGCGGAAAGCTTCAGCTCCTAAATAAATGGCCTGGTTTCCAAAGGCACAAGCGCCCAGCTGCTCCAAGCGAGGTCAACTGGAAGAAGCATCATTACTATTTATAAGGCACTTTCACTGCGCGGATGGGGCGGCGGGCAGGGCAGCACTAGGTGCACCGAGAGGGTTTATTTTCCTCTCTCAAGCCGTGCGGTGCAAAAGCACAGCTCCCTATAAATAGAGCCTCGACTGGTAAATAAGCTGTTGCTCGCAGCTGTTGTGAAAGGAGCCCACAAGCTGTTTAGCTCAGTGATTTTTTGAGAAATCAAGTCACTACCAGGGCTGTTTGTAAGAGGTGTGTTGGCTCGCTGAGCCACGCTGTGCCATGGGATGGCCAGCGATGCTGTCCCGCATCCTCCGCTTTAGCAGGTGACAAAAGATGCGGGAGGAGGAATGAATCGCCCCGTGTTCACCGGCAGTGCTGCATTACCTACCCCAAAGCAGGAACCTGTGGGGATTTAGCAAATGTAAAGGGACACGGGGATAAATGTCATGCCAGGGTTCAAAACCTGAAGGTCCTGGTGGCACATGGGCAAAAAAAGACCAACAGCATGCGAGGGATGGAGATGGCAGGTCCAGAGAGGTGAGAGGGGGAGGGCAGAGCAAAGAGACTGATGGAAAAGGGGAAGGGGGGGAAACAGTTCTGTAAGAATGGGACAGCCGACTCTGACAGGGTGCACAGGCTGCAGACTTCTCCAAAACATCAAAGTCCAAACCCCTCAATTCCCTCTTTCATTTCTTACTAAACTGACCTATCAACCCACCCCAGGCTTTGGATCCGGCCCAAAAATCACAATCCTAGACTAAATTCCCAATCCCCTTTGGAAGAATGTACCCGTACCAAGGGGCCACCAACCAGCCTTCCCTGGCACCCTTCCCCTGGCATTGGCAATGGCACATTTTGCTCTTGCGAGCCCCAACTCTGAGTAAGCATGATTCATCCTCCTCTTTTCTTCTTTCTCTTCCGTCCCCCAACCCCCCGAAGGAAACCTGAAAGAAAAGGACAAATCCCGGTCATGCCTACGTTCAGTGCAACATGGACCATGGGATGGAAGGGACAAGATGCCCAGTGGGATCCCTGTCACGCAGTCCAACCCTGCACCCATAGTTAAAATTTGGAGACAGTGGCAGTGAGCTGTGCAAACATCAACCGTAAAGCTGCAGCCATACGTGTGCTTGGCTAACAGCAGGACAATTTCCAGCCTGGGATATGGGCACAAATAGTTCTCCCTACCCTGGTTGCAGCTACCCAAATTCTTGTTAGTGCGTTAACAACCCCTTGCAACAGAGAAAATTATTCCTCTGGGCTAACAGAGGGGTAGTTATGTATTTATTTGAAAAAATAAATAAATAAATAAAAATCCACCAAGCTCTTTGTGTTTCCGAAAAAACATCAGTGGGATCCTGGAGAAGCCAAGAAAATTGTTTGCAATGCTATAGGGGAATTGTGGGCTTGCGAAAACACCAAGGACCAAACCAAGTGGGACCAATCCTGAGCTGGTTTTGCTCCTGCTGGTGCTTTCTTTGCAGGGACTTGAGGTTTGCAAAAGCTTGATGAGAGTTATGCAAAGGCTGATAAGAAGTGTTTGGGCTTGGAGGGGCGGCTGGAGTTCACGGTCCTTTGTGCCTGCAAGTTTCAATCACTGCTCTCCAACCCTTGCAGGTATTTCAATCACAAGAATAAATAAACAAGGAGTGAAGTGCGAACTGTACCTTTATCATCGGGGTATCACAGCTCCCTCATTTTATCTCATGCTCCCTCTCCCTCTGCCCAAGCCCTGCAGCCGGGGTAACCACAGTGAGCTCCAGCATCGGCCCCCCTAGCACATCGGGGTGTTTCTGCTATAGAAAAGAGCTTTTTCTCTCCTCTCCTTTTAACAAGACGGGTTTTCCTTCCTCATTTTCTAAAATTTCACCTCCTCTGCCCTTGCAATCTTATGCTCGTGTTCCTCCTCCACAGGATAAAACCTGCAGCATCAACCCCCGCTGCTGCAGAAGAGGAACAGAAATGGGGCAAAATTGTTTCTCCACAATATTATTTCAAGGCAGGATTTCCTGCCGTGATTATGGGATGCTGCTCAGCATAGCTCTCACAGTCCCCTACCCTGAAATTAGAGGAGAGCCCTAGATTGACACCTCTCAGGTCTGCAACTGGGAGGGTTGAACCCTGCCTGGGGGGCAGGATCAAGGCAAGGCAGGGAACATCGCGTGCTCAGGGCTGTCCCTGAGCCACCCCTCAAACACAGGAGAAAGACACCCCGCTCCTTATCCTGGCACAAGATGTCCAGTTTTCGAGACCACTGCATGCTGTAACTGGACCTGATGTGCTCATGAAATGTCTTCCTTCCCCAGTGTCAGAAACTCAGCTAGTTGCCATCAACAGCCAAGCACTGGGATGCCAGCAGAGCAAGCACCCGGAGCTACCACATGCCTTTGGGCGCAGCTTTTCTTAAAAATAGCTGCAGGCAGAGAAGGGAAAAATTCAAAGGGGTTCTGTCTCCAACACTGAGAAACAAGTGCTGAGCCCGAGAGGGGAGAATCCCCGCATGGGCACAGGGCATTGCATAGCCCTGCTGTATCAGTCCCAAACATCGCACCTGGAGCTGATCTTGCCTTTCCTGGTAGCCAAGAGGCAGGAGAAGGCACAAAAAGGTTTGCAGAAATGCATGGAGTCATTTTTCCCAACATAAGCAAAAATCAGCTCTTGTGCACGTGACCTCTCTTGCAATGATGGCTGCTACCCAGGCAGTAAAAAAAACCCATTGCACTGTCTGCTGGCAAAAACAGAGGCTCCCTATAATTTTCTTTAAGTGTTTTTTCAGCCAATAGCCCGTGCAGGAATCTGCTTTGGCTCAGCCCTCTGCACTGAGCCCTTCTCCGTGCTGTCACCGTTGCACTTGGTGCAATGCAGAAGCTATTTCAGGGACAGTAAATCCTGCCTGGTCAACCCTCAGTTGTGCTGTGCCATCAGTCTTGCTTAAGGCAATTTCTTTCTTTTAATTCCTGTTCATTTAGGAGCCCTTTAAGCAGGAAGCTGAGAGTTCAAACCTAGTTTCTTTTGAGCTGGCAGAGTGGTGTCCTAACTAGTGGAATCTGGTAATAATTGGGTGAGTTAAAGGTAGATAGGAAAGGAATTGGGAGAGCTGCAAACACATTGCCAGGACCAAAATCAGTATGGGGATCAAGGAAGAATGAGCGCCTGGATTTAACCTTGATTCCCCAAGTTAGAAGCAAAAACATTCAAGGATTCCCATCCCCTGACAGAAGTGGGTGCTCTGGACTGTGCTCAGGTCTTGGAGGGTCCCTAACAAGATCCAGTAAGGCTGAAGGCCAGAGATAAAAAGTTACAAGATGGGTGTCCAGTAGCCAGGATTGATGATCCCCAAAGGAACCTCCCAGCACTAATGACCCCAAATGAGTCTCCTGAACCAATGTTCTTATTTAAAATCCTAGGGAAGGTGTTTCATCTGTAATTTTTGAGAATTTCATTCTCTAATTCTCAAAAAAAATGAAGTTGGAAATAACGTTCTGAACTTGCAACATCCATTGGAGCAGCGACGTTTCTCAGTGCCGGCAGGTCTGCTCAGAAACGGGTTCAGGAGGATTGAGCAATGTCCTGTGAAAGTTCCTGACCTTACAAGACTAGCACAAAACAAAACTCACCCCATAAATGGGCTAAATCATCAAGATAATTGAGTCCATAGGTTGCAAAGACTAATATGGGTTTTTAAAAGTGGTTAGAGGATAATGAGATGGCAAGAGGTTGGGGATATTTCAGTCTTGAGAATCTGATGCTGGTTCTCCTTTAAATGAAATCTGGCTGCAAAATTTCAAATTTGGTTCAACCAGAAAGGGTCAAAGGGCATGGATCAGTCAACCCAAAATTCAAGTTTTGGCACTGTCAGTGGCTCCAAGAAGCCAATATTCATGTTAATGTGACATTGGGTCGTGCCTCCTACTCCCTGGTACTTTTAGTTGCATCAGAGGAACATGTCCCCCTTTGCCTTGTGATTTTAGGGTGTGAAAGATTCCTCTGAAAGACCTGGGATTGATCTAGGGTGTAAACCCACAAGATGTTAAACTTAACTTTAGGTTCGATCCAGCACAAAAGTCCTGCTGGTGTGAAAGAAAGAAAAGTGTGTTTACAGGGTTGCCTCATCCCGACTGCCAGATCAGATATTACTGTCCTGCTGCTGCCAGCATAAACTTTGTCTATATTATTATAGTACCTTCTCTAGATAAATCAGCTGTGTGCTGACACCTGATCCAGGCTTAATTTGTGCTGGAAAGTGATGCAGCAAGTCGCAATCCCGCTGGAAGGAATTGAAATCCCAGCCCTCCTCTAAGCACAGTTTGTTATAGGAGCCATTTCCATCAAGGTGCCCCAGTGGTTGGGGGTGGTTATGTTCATGAAGAGCTTAATCCCCAGTTCAGTGGTGCATCTGGGATGCAGCTCTCCTTGTCTCCCGCCTGCGTTGCCTCTGGTTGGATGTGGAACCTCCAATGGATGAGTCTATCCAGCTGATTTAAGGTGGAAGATGCTCACCCTCCGGAAATCATAGCCTGTCATTATCCCATGGACTTTGCTATTGAACTGTTTCCTAACATCTTATTAACACCCACCTTTCATTAAGAGCCTGGATCGTTATCGCATCATTGCAGGTTATTAAATCAAACAATGGCAAAGGCTGTGGCCTTTCATTCTGGGGATGACTCACCTTATGATGTAAGAAGCCCATATCAGTGACAACCTCAGCATCACCATGGTGACCAAGAAGCTTCTAAAGAGCTGTAGGCAATGATGTCATGAAGCCAGATACCTGGGAGATGCTAGGGAATCTGGGAATCTCTTCAACATAATCCAAGAAGCTACAACACAAAGCTCTCAGGAAGAAAATCTGGTGGTTTGCATTCCTGCTGATCAAGGAGGCAGCAGCATGCTTGTAGATCAAGTGCTTGTAGGCAGCAGAATGCACTGGGTTAATCATAGCCAAGTTTTTGGACATCAACAGGAGGATTTGCACTGTCTGGGAGGTTCAGGTGGAAATGCTCCCTGGGGGATGCTGAGCAGGCAGGAGGCATTGCAGCCCTGCACAGCTCCTGTTGTGTCTGCCTCTATCCACAGCAAAGCTATGGGTAGCATTTGGGAAGGATTTATGTCACTTTGGGTGTCTACAAGGAGGTGGTCACCTTTGACCATCATCACAAAGACAAATGGATACTCCCAGAATGATTTACCTGCCCTGCTGTGGGTATTGGTTGTTAAACAGGACGCAATGCGTCCCAAAGGTGTTTGTAGCCTGTGAGTGCCGAGTGAGCCCTCAGTGCTGCCTACATCCAAAGCCATATGACGCACAACTAAGTGCATTCCAGCAGGAGTTGACCCAAAACACAATTCCTTGTTCAATACAGAGTCCCATGTAGGGAAGAAGAGCAACACTTTGATGAGGAGTTGCATTTCGAAACTGCGTACGTGCTGCAGATCTTTCCACCCACACCCTTGTGAGCACGTCTGCCGTATCAACAACCCATTTTGTCCCTGCTTCCTTGCAGGGCTGGGATGATACATAGAATCACAAGGTTGGAAGAGACCTCCGAGATCACCGAGTCCAACCGTGCCTGTCTCCCCTCTTATCCATGTCCCTAAGGAACTCATCCACTTCAGGGATGGTGACTCCACCCCCTCCCTGGGCAGCTGTGCCAATCCCTGACCACCCTTTCAGTGAAGAAATTCTTCCCAATGTCCAGTCTAAACCTCCCCTGGCGCAACTTGCTGCCATTTCCTCTTGNAAACTGACCCCAGCACTCGAGGTGTGGCCTCACCATTGCCGAGCACAGGGGCACAATCCCCTCCCTGCTCCTGCTGGCCATAGCATGTGATGGTTGTCCAACAGTACCCAGCAGATTTCAACCTCATCTAAGAAGAACCACTTTGGGGACCAACATCATTCCTCAGGCTGAGTTTTTGCCTTAGATCAGCCTCCCCGAAGCTTCACCTCTCCCTTCAACTGATGGAAACCGTAAGGCATCAAGGGGTGAGGTCTAAGTGTCCCACTTCTCCAGGCTGTTACCAGGTGCTTCTAAACATGAGATCTGCAGGAACTGCTTTTAAGAGGTCTGTGAAAGACAGTTAAGAGGGAAAGTGTATGATCAATAGGTTGAAATTTAGAATAGGAAGATCCACATCTCCACTGAGAAATGCCCGCAGACCAACCAACTGAAAAGCCATTTTGAGATAGCAAAGATTTCTGAATTCTTTGTATCAGGAATAAAAATGATCAAGAGATGAAAGACTGATGGAGGCTCTGCCCTTCACACAGTAGACATCTCAGCAGTCAGTTTAAGTTTCTGTATCTTTTGCTGCAGTGAAACCTTCTCCCACGTAACCATTCAGGTCTCTGATTTCCTAATAACTCTCTTTTTTCAGAGCCAAATCACTGGAAGCAGATCACACAAATTGCTGGAATGCAGAACCAGATTTTCTTATCAGGGTTTTCTTGATTTTTTTCTGCTTATAGGGCAAATATGTCTATTTATATAATTCCTTGTAGATGTTTTTAATTTGTGCATTTCGTTTAATCTTTTCCATGCCACAGAGACCTTGCTGGAGAAAAAAACAAGGATAAAATTCTCCAAAAGTATGACAGAATTTGTTTCTCCTTTCCTTAATATTTTCCAATCAGGCATGAAAAATATTTAATGGGAAATTTCTCAGGAATTTTGGGACAAGCTGAAACAATATGCGGAGCTTGCTGCCAACATATTTTCTCAAATGCGTTTAGATTTTCTAACCCGCAGTGACAAGCTGTTAACAGTTCCTTGGGATAAAAAGACAATTCAGCTGAATGTTTAGATTGTTCCCCCAGAGTTGAACATAGAGTAGCAAATCAGCACTTGGGTACCTGGCAGTCTGGTAGGGATCACGAGGGAAGATGCTGTGTTTCATAGCATTAGGGAGTGCCCCAGTTTCAACAGTTGCCACTTGAGCTGAGAACCATGAGAGCACAGGTGGAAGCACACATTGGCCACTAACCATGAGTCGTCCCCAACAAATATGACAGAAAAGGGGGAAAACCACTTTTATTGCATCTGCTTCAGTATTTCTGGCAACATTGCTCAACAGGGAATCACAGCACAAACTCTGTGCTCCAAATAGCGTTCAGTTTTTTTCTTCTTACTCCTTGAAAACCAAACAAATGACTCCAGGAGACGTGGGCTCACCCTACTTGTTCATCCCCACCGTGCCCACATGCTCCTCTGCTCGGTGACAGCGAGTCTGTGCTTCTCTGCTTGCACCTCCCTTGGCTGATGCCGGGGGGGCTGGTAAGGTCAGAGCGAGAGTTTCACATTTCCCTGCCCGGCTGTTTACCCAGCGCTCAGACTGAATTAAAGCAACTGCTAGAAAGTGGTCTGAGTCAACAAGAGATCTGACGGCCACTCAACCCCTGGGTAGGCTCTCCTGCAAACTTCCCAATAAAGAAACAGAGCTGGGCTGGAACTCAAGTATTGACCTTCTTTCGCTTCGTATTGTGCATTTATTGCCTGAGCTTGGATAATCCAAACCACCTCAGTGATGGGCACATTGTTCCCACTGCTGGGTGAAGGTGCTTGTGATGCCTTGTGGATCAGACGGATGTTTGAGTTGCCCAACCTGTGCATTAAACAAACAGGAGCTGTAGCCTGTATCCATCAGGATGCCAAAACCCACAGAGGTTTGCACGGGCGGAGCTCAAAGCAATTCCTAAACTTGACAGCTACACTAGAGCAAGGTCTTTCTGCAGTTGTGGCTAATGGGGACCCATCAGCCTGGGTTTGGGGTGAAGGTAAAGGTGATCAGAGGGTCACAATATCTGTAGTCTCCTTTATCTGCAGGACATGCTCTAAGCACGGATGCGCTGTGTGTCCACTCCCTGTCCTGCCTTAAACACAGATGCTTATTGCAGAGCTGACCAGCTAAATAGCCCTGACAACCCATCTCACAGACAGTCCAATCCAGTCCTCCGTGCCTGGACAAGCACAACTCCCTCAAACACATCCAGGAGCACACACATCCACCTCAATCCCTGGCAGCCCTGCTGCTGCTTTCACATGTTACTCAAAAATGTGGTCCTTTTGCATCCAGACAGTCATCGATGAACTGGGATGACTAAGACTCAACTGGCCCACACTTTTAGCCGTCAAGGCCACCCAGCCCTATCACTGCAAGCACAACATGGCAGGACATCCAACAGCCCAAGCCACAAAAAGCAACCTCAGGATTTCCAATATTTGGACTGGTAAACCCGTACCCAAGAAAGACCTCTTAGCATCATCGCGTCCTCTACTGAGAAGTTGCTCAAATTACTGCCATTGCGACTGCTATGAACCATCTAATGGGTTATTAATTTGCTCTTGCTATTTACGGCACCAAAGTGTTTGGCATGGATTAGTTTCTGAGCAGCTCATCTGCACCCAAAAACTATGAGAAGAAGAAAGACAGAGGAAATGCAGCAGCAACCAGAGGTGATTTCACATTTAAGAGGACCAAAGGCTTTGCTGACTGCATTCCCCCATGTATCTGTTCTTCACAGCTTCTATTTACTTGCCTTTGGCAAATGTCTTTGGAGAAATAAACTACAATATAACTGCTGGCAGGTGCCTCTTCTGTCTCAACTCATCCTGCTCTGGTTGGTTCAACAACACAGAGATGTTGGCAGTGAAGCCACTTCCGAGTCCTTCTTCCTACCCCAAAACCTCATCCTCAGGTGTGAACAGGATCCAGCCCTTTTTTTTTCTTTATTTTTAAAGAGGAAGTGTTGTTTCATGAGCAGGAATCTCTCCCCAAAGCAGTGGTGTTGGCACAAATGGTGCCGTGGGTGGAATGGCTTCATTGAGCTGTCCAAGCTCAAATCACACCCTCGGTTGTGTCCTACTGTTCCTGTTAGAAATCTCTTGCTAACAAGGAGGATTTCTAAGAAAATCAGCAATTGGGAGAAAAAAAATAGTCGAATCCTCAAATTTCTAAACCAGGCATGCTAAAGTCTCCTGTTGCATTGAGATGGGATGCTTGCCTGGATCATACTTGGGGTGAAGGGACAAGTTTCCTCCAAATAAATTTATATTACTAAGGAGCCTTTATTTATCACTTGTAACCTGGCAGTGCCTGTTTGCATTTTTAGGGGCAGAACAATTCAGTCTCCCAGGCACAGAAGCCAGCATGGTGGCTCTGCGCCAGCTGCTCAGACCCTGCCTTCAAGCCCATGAGCAAGACACGCGCAGTGCAACCCATCCTCCTGCTAATTCCACAGCAGAAGCAGCCAGGCCATCCCGGCTCCGGAGAGACTAAAACTGGGAAGTCACATCCCCCTTGGGGCTTGCAGCCAGATCTGGGTGTGGGAAGCAGGATGCCCAGTTTTTCTCCCAGTACTGCTGGGAGAAATCCATCTCCTGTCCCGTTGGGTGATGCCCTTTGTTTACGAGGCTCAGCAGTTCTCCAGGTTTCCTGGAAATAGCTGGAAAGCCCAGCAGCCCCTCAGCACTGGCGATATCTGTCCATGCCCTTTTCACATGGCTCCAGAGAAGGCTGCAGCTGCTGGGAGGAACAGTGGCAGCGCTGGGTGACGGCGAGGTCAGGGAAGCAGAGCCAAGCAATGTTTCGTCCCTGTGTGCATGCGAGTGGGGCGTGCGCAGCCCGTGTGGCTTCCCGGGGACAGCACGTGCTGACAGCCCAGCAGCTGCACCATCCCTCTGGAGCAGCCGCGCATGGGCTCCCGCCCGCGGCCGCGTACCAGCGGGCTGTGCATGACCAAAAGATAGTAAATAAATCGGTCAACAAATTCACCTCACTGGCCTGCATCAGGTTGGACAAACAAGCACCGGAGCTGACTGCCAAGGCGTCAGGGAGGGGAATAAATCAGGTTGTCTGAGTGCTGCAGCCATTTAACACCAGCCCTGCCACGTCCCTACTCAAATGCCGGATTCTGAGGGCTGCCAAGCCCATCCAGACAAGCCCTAACTGGGGCTGGGGCTGCGCAGGAACACAGCAGCACCTCCATTTCTCAGAGGATTTATCATCACTCCTTCCACAGCCCTGAAGCGGCACAATTTCTTCCCAAGTCATTTCACAGGGAGATATTTGTCTCCATCGCTGGAAGTGTTCAAGAACAGGTTGGATGAGCAACCTGATCCAGTGGGAGGTGTCCCTGCCCATGGCAGGGAAATTGGAATTGGATGATTTTTAAAGTCCCTTCCAACCCAAAGCATTCTATGATTCGATACTTGTCCATCTCAGTCCTACCATCCTGTCCTCAAGTAACCATTCCAAGGCTGTGCAAAGTATTCCCTGATTTCCAACCCAAATCTCCCCAGGCATGGCTTTAACACCCTGCTCCTACCCAAGCCAGTTGATTTTCAAGCTCTGCATTGCACTTTCATAAGGTCTGGACCAGCGACGCACACCAAAATGTACCAACACTGCAGCATGCTCAGGCACAGCCAGGTTTGATGCAGAGAGCACGGGATCTACAGGTAAAAGCAACTAAATCCACAAACACCACAGCCTCCAGCCTATCACTGCACCCTCCCATGCCTCAGTTTCCCTTGCATCAAGTGATAAAGCTGGAAATCATCCAAAAAGGACTGAAGAACTAGGGAGAGGGGGAATAAATAAAATCTCAGCAGCCAACTATGAACAAACAGCATGATAGCCCTGGAGAAAAACATGATAATAATGAAAAACCAAAAGGAAAGCCCAGTCCCAGGGTGTTTTAACATGAGGGTTGTATAGAAAAAATAGGAGACTTTTTTTCTGGTCTGGATGGTGCTGGTTCCTTAGCACTAGGGAAGACACATCTCACTCTGGACCACCTGGACACCCATACTTTTTGGAAAAGCGTTTTTTTGGGACCCCATGCTTTTTGGAAGACATTTAATCTGGAATGGGATGGGCAACACCAATGACATGTTTCCAGAATGGGATATGTGGTAAAGTGCAAAATGAGAATGATTTTGTGCTCCAGGAAGGAGAAAACTGGAGTGGAAAATGTGGGAATAGCTTTAAGTCTGAAAAAAAAGATCCTATGAAGAAAATGAGAACTGTCCTTTATAGCAAGGAATATTTAAGGCAGATACAGGAAAAGTTGCTCAGGAATTGGAAAGCCTGATAACCTCTTGAGAGGACAAGGAAAACCCCAGGGGAAAACACAAAGGGAATTTGCAACTGCTTGTTTAGATTTGGTCTTGACTCCTAACCAGAACCTGTCCCTTATCCTCTTTTTTCAGGCTCAAAATGTTGTTACATGGGGAAGAAAAAGTGAAGTGCCCTGTAGAGAGGTGCGTGTCTGCACGTGCGTGTGTGCATGCACACACCAGGCAAACAGGGATCACGCCTCGCTGGTTGCTGGTTTTGAAATCCTCCCACATCTCTCCAAGAAATCCTGTGGTCATCTGATTTAAAGCCTTTGGAGTTGTCGTATGCCGAGATTAATTACCCCATCGTTGAGGGTGTGTTAGGGAAGGGTTCGGCATGCCAGCCACCCTGCCAGTGTGTCCTCCTGACAGCAAAAGAGACATCAGAGGTGGTGGGATGCCAGGTGGAGAAGTGGTCCTAGGGGGGTTGTTGGTGTGATTTGAGTGCTGGGGTGAAGCCCACGCCCATGCTGAGCTTCCAAGGGAGAGGCTGGACTTGTCTTCATGGGCCAAGCCCAGNCCCAGGGAGGGGGTGGAGTCACCCGTCCCTGGAGGTGTTTAAAAAACGGGTAGATGAGTTTCTCAGGGACAGGGTTTAGTAAGGGCACAGGTATGGTTGGATTCGATGATCTCAGAGGTCTTTTCCAACCAGATGATTCTGTGATTCTGTGAAAGCTTGACCTTCAGCTGTGCCAATGCCTGTTCACCACGTGAAAACAACAAAGGAAAGTCCTTCATCTGCACAGGAGGGAGGCAGGACACCAAAAGGCGGGTTACCCTGAGTTACCCAGAGGTAGCTGACGCTGGGAAGGCAGGTTATAGGCACATCTGCTTCCTCCTGGGTTAGGAGATGAGGAGATGCTATCAGTAAATGGATCTTTATGTGGTTTTGATCCCCAAACTCTGGAAGTCTGAGAGGCTGTAACAACCCATCTCTTCCCACTGGCTGGTTTCTGTGAAGCAATCAGGGTTCAGATTGGGTCCCCCAAACCCCCACTGGATTTTACGGTTCTCCTGTAGTAGCAGATACCCCTTTACAAGCCTCCTACCCCATTTTCAATTTGGGTGGTGGTCCCACCTCTGGCTGGAGGCAGGAAAGGACATCCCAACTCCCCATCACAGCCTGGCACGTCCTCTCCTGCACCAACACCATGAGACCATAGAATGGTTTGGGTTGGAAGAGACCTTAAAGCCCATCCAGTTCCACCCACCTGCCATGGGCAGGGACACCTCCCGCTGCATCAGGGGGCTCCAAGGCCCATCCAGCCTGGCCTTGAACACCTCCAGGGATGGGCAGACACAACCTCCCTGTGTAACCTGGGCCCAGATGTGGTGAGCTTTGCTGCTTAGTTGTGCACAACCCCATGAGCACCATTGAGAACATGTCCACTAGGCAGAGTGGCTTTTTAAACCACTTAAAAGTCCTTCAGGAATTGTCATAAATGCTAAAGAAAGCAAGATGTCAAAGAAGCAGTGGAGACGTCACGCTCACCAAGTGTTTTTTTGGAGCTGCAGGAAGCAGGGACAGGTGTGATGTGCAGACAGACACCTGCTCATTTGAGTCCTTTACTTGTATTCTGTTCCAGAGGCTGGTGATGAGAAAGGGAATGAAACAAAACCAAGAGCCAGAAGGAAAATACCCTGGCGAGAAACATCACCCAGGGAGCAAAGCAGGACATGAGGGGGTTTCCATCCTTCCAGGAAAGGTGTTCATTGAAAACAAAGTGACGGTTTGACTCAGGCACGAGCCAGTGAGTCAGTAGTGCTGGGGCCAGCTCTGCTGTACATTTCCTCCATGCCCTTTGAGCAGACACCCACACTATCACCGTCACCAGGACAACCCCCACAGGCAGCTGCGGCAGGCAGGACCCCCCCTAAGCAGTTCCTGATTCCGCTCTCGGCTTCTCTACATCCGTGCCACTTGGAGGCACAGCTCATCGGCACGCACAAATCCTCCTTACAGCCTTTGATGGGAAACACTGGATAACAAGTTTTCAAAGGCTGCCAGGAAACACGACATCGAGGAGCGACGGGTGACGCGACCAACGCAGCAGCGTGAGGATTTGCAGGGCATTGCCAGCAAGCAGCTCCAAGTTCAGAATTACCCCTTTTAATACCAAAAAGCTGCAGAAAGGCAAATCTCTGCCCTTAGCTGTAATCACTCTGGCAAAAGCAGACAGTTTCCTACCAGAGGGTGGAAACTGCTTATCTGAAGGTGTTGTGGTATCAAGGAACTGCTCGATAGAGAAGGGGTGATACAGCAGAAATAGTAATGTCAGGATGTGGCACAGTCCTGCCCTTTCCCTTCGTGCTCACGTGCAAAAGTCAACTCTGTTCCTGCTAATAAGAACCTCCTTGACCTCAGCAAGCAGAAATGAGGTCAGAAGACATCAAAACCTTTGCTAACAGGGAGGGAAATTCTTAATAAAGAGCAGTATTGTTATATATACATATATAATTACTCACTTCACCTACCACGCAGCTGGGAACTGTAGTGCTTGGTGGCAGAAATCACCTTCACTACAGCATTTCTCCTGCACAAACAGTTCCTGTTGTAACCTTCCCCACTGTATAATAACTTCTGCCACCTTTGAATAAGAGCTGCTCGCAGGAGGTTGTTCCAATGGGCACCAGCAGAAAAGAGCCAGGGGCGGGTGGGCATCAACAGGGCTTTGTGCAGTTCTGCCAGGTGTTCTCCAGTCAGCATCGTGGGATGTTGCAGACCTCCATGCAGACAAACATCCTGTGGTGGCTGGGATGTGGTGGCTGGGGGACATACAACGTATCTGTAGTGGGGTCAGTCAGTGCAACACACAGTGAGATTTCTTTGCACAGCAGCTCTGTGCCTTGCAAGCATCCAGATGGCTGGATTTGGGGGTTTCTATTACGAAGACTCCAAGATCTCCAAATGACGCAGAAAAAATCTTGCCAAAGCTTACACACCACACGAAGAATAACATTCACTTCACCTAGGACTTCAGCTGCTAGGACCAAGGTCCATAAGCAGTTCCAGTGAACCGATGGGTACCCCTTTTGCCTCTCTTAACCACTCACTCGCTGTCTCCTGTTGGCTCAGCCCTACGTTCCTCTAGGCGGAATCTCTGACGTGAATTACTTCATGCCAACTGACTGATGGTAGCGCGTCGGGTTACGTCTCGAGCTGGGTGCCACCAGAAGAGGGACCCTAAACAAAACAATCCCTGGGCAATTATACCAGTCCAAGTTCCTACCCTCCACGTGTTCTTCACATGCTGTCCACATGACACCTGGTCCAACGGCATTTCAGGGGCTGAGGTGTTTTTGTTCTTCATTGAATTCTTTCCTTGGTTTTAGGCAGGATGTCTCTTTTCTTATCTTTTAAGTGTGCAGCTGGTGTAGCTTCCTTATCTTCTGGCTTGAACTGGCTCTGGGACCTCTCTTTTGTGTGACTCAGTAGAAGTTCAGCATAAGTTCATGATATCTATGTGAAAAGTTTCCAACTTGTGGCCTAAGGCTTCACAAATTCAGCTACTAAGGCTAAGCAAGTTCTGCTGTGTCAAGAGGCTTCATCGATGTACATTTTTATGGTCTAATGCTAAGCAACTGATTCCAAAAGGAGAGAGATCTGGGGGTTCTCACTGACAGCAAATGGACGACGAGACAACAGAGTGCCTTGGCAGTCAAGAGGGCCAACCGTGTCCTGGGGGCATCAAGCAAGACATTGCCAGCCGGGCCAGGGAGGGGACTGACCTGCTCTGCTCTGCTCTGCACTGGTGTAGTCCCACCTCAAATATTGTGTGCAGTTTGGGGTGTCACAGTATAAAAAGGACATAAAACTACTGGATAGTGTCCAGAGGAGGCCAAAAAGCCAGTGAAGGGTTTAGGGGAGAAATCATATGAGGAGAGGCTGAAGTCACTTGGTCTCTTCAGACTGGAGGAGACTGAGGGAGAACCTCAGAGCAGTTTACTGTTTCCTCACAAGGGGAGGAGGAGGAGGAGGTGCTGAGCTCTTCTCTCTGGTGACCAACGATAGGACCCGAGGGAATGGCAGGAAGATGAGCCAGGAGAGGGTTAGGTTGGATATTAGGGAAAGGTTCTTCCCCCAGCGGGTGGTGGAGCACTGGAACAGCTGCCCAGGGAAGCAGTCACAGCACCGAGTCTGCCAGCATTCCAGAAGCATTTGGCCAATGCCCTCAGTCACTCGGTGTGAGTGTTGGGATTGTCCTGTGCAGGGACAGCAGTTGGACTCGATCCTTGTGGGTCCCTTCCAAGTCAAGACATTCTGTAATTCTATGATAAAAAAGGCTAGATTGATTTTATTTTAGACTAAACCAATTAGAATTCTTTAACACTGGACAGCTTAGCTGATGTTGAGTAATGGGTCCTTGTGAAGGTAGGTGTGATGTGGGGAGGAAGGGTGCTGGGAAGATTAGGGCTGTTTTTTCAAACCTGTTGCTCCCTGCTGTGTGGTGGGTGCTTAGCTCCTCCAGCACCTCGCTAGCCCTGAGAGCGCATTCATCTCCGCTATGTGGTACCAGCTTGGAGCCAAGTATCTTGGTTCTCCTTGTGGCCAGTGGTGATGGAGAGGCTGCCACTGGGGGGAGTTGGGACCTGGACGCCTGGCTTATACTGTAAACCTCACTACGGAAGGCTAAGGAAGGCAAGAGCTACCTCACTCCATGTTACAAATGCAATGATGCCCACCAGGCTGCTCTCAGCCTCGGGGAAGAGATGTTTAATCCAACTCATGTGCAGCAACGACAGGCACCACTTGTTTTCCCACTGTCAGCCTGGCTCAAACCAGAACACAGATGAAGGAAAGAGCTCAAGTTTTGGCCACAGATCAAATGTGCTTGTGCTTTTTCCAGTGCCCCTCCTTCTTCTCTTGCCTCTGCAAGCTGTGGCTGCTCTTCCAGATGCTGCACAGGACCTAGTGTTGGTCCATCATGCCCATGGCAATTCTAATCTCTAACTTGCTCTGATTTCTCACTTATCCTGTAAAGACAGCATGCTCAGCACAGTCAGCTGCAGTCATCCAAGCTTTGCTTCTGCCTGGGACTGCACTGGTGTTGCAGAACCTCAGCCAATGTCCACGTCAGCAGAGCCCCTTTTGCAGGAACACAGTGTCCACCATCACCTCTCCAAAACACAGTCCATGTCCCTCCAGACCCACCTCTGCCACCAGCATGATCCTCCTTGGCAGTCCCAGAGAAGGCATCAACAGATAACATCAACACCGACTGCTCCAGAATTTCCCCCTTCATCAAGCCACAGCATCCTTTGCTCACATGAGCAGTAACACACTGGAAACCTCAGCAGAGGAAGGACATGGATCTGTCACAGCAAGTGCAGAGGAGGCCATAAAAACAATCGGAGGGCTGGAGCACCTCCTATATGAGAACAGGCTCAGAGAGGGGGTTGTTCAGCCTGGAGAAGAGAAGGGTCTGGGGAGACCTTGTTGTAGCTTTCCAGGACTGAAAGGGGCTACAGGGAAGCGGGGTGGGGGCTCTTTATCAGGGAGTGCAGGGACAGGACAAGGGGGAACAGTTTTAAATTGAAAGAGGGGAGATCAAGATGAGATCTTAGGAAGAAATGTTTTCCTGTGAGGGTGATGAGACCTTGGCACAGGTTGCCCAGAGAAGTCGTGGATGCCCCATCCCTGGAGATGTTCGAGGTCAGGTTGGATGAGGCTTTGAGCAACCTGACCAGGTGAAAGGTCTCCCTGCTCAAGGCAGGGGGGGTGGAATTTGATGATCTTTAAGGTTCCTCCCAACCCAAACGATTCCGCGATTCTATGCCCTGATGACTGGTGATCCAAACAGCACGCAGCTGGTCCCATCCAACAGCTCAAAGCCAACCTACATCTCCATAGATACCCATAAATATATATATATTCATGGAGCCACACAATTTCTTTTCAGCTGGGAGGTACCTTGCACCATGCATCTACCATGCCCTTGCCAGCTGGCTAACATCTGTACCTGTACCCTGGGGAGCCGGTTGCTCCCAGCGTCACGCATTTGATCTCTGCTCACTGCCTTTCAGTCTTATCTCCAGCTCCTTTGCAGCCAACACCACCACCAGTGTTTCATTTGTCCTTTGACAAATGACAAATGTCCCACACTGGCAATATCCTGGCTGCTTATCACCTACACGCTCCCAGGCTTCCTCGCGTCAGCCACAGTAATTAAATCGTATTTTTCAGACAGGGTGAAGGGCATTTTAGGTGAAAGCTCCCAGCACTTCCTGCCAGTAAAGATGTAGCCATGGATGGGGCTTTGCCAGGATAGTGGCACCATCTGGAGACCAGGACTTTCTCCAGTGCTCCCAGCTGATGCAATGATGCTGTAAGAAATTAATTCCTCCCCTAAGCTCATTCCTTCCAGGTGTCCTTCAGCATCCCTACTAGAAATACCTTTCCTTACTATCTGAAACTGCCAAATGCCTTGAGGTAGGCTGAGTGGCAGCTGTTGTATAGACATGAAATGCAGATCCTGGGGCAACGCCACTGCCTACAGTGCCCTGAGATAAAGGAGGCAGAACAGAGCCAAGGCAGCGAGAATGTAGCGCATATTTGTCAGGGAGACCTGAAAAAGTGATGCCAAAGCTGCAAGTAGTGAGAAGTAATCAGAGCCAGCATGAAATCTGCATTTTACTCCCCAAGATATTCCAGTTCCACAGGCAGAGGTGTACAAAGACAGCTCAGGGCCTCCAAGATGCACATCATAGAATCACAAGATCATGGCATGGTTTGGGTTGGAAGGGACCTTAAAGCCCATCCAGTTCCAACCCCCCTGCCATGGGCAGGGACACCTCCCACCAGCCCAGGCTGCTCAAGGCCCCATCCAACCTGGCCTTGGACACCTCCAGGGAGGGGGCACTCAAAGTTGCCCTGGGCAATCTGTGCCAGTGTCTCACCATCCTCATTGTGAAGGATTTCTTCCCAATGTCTAAAATAAATCTTCCCTCTTCCAGTTTAAAGCCGTTCCCCCTCATCCTGTCACTATTTCCCTTTGCAAAAAGTTCCTCTCCAGCTTCCCTGTAGCCCCTTCAGGTACTGGAAGGCCTCTTATAGATCTCCTTGCAGCCTTCTCCTCTCTAGGCTGAACAACCCCACAACCCCAACTCTCTAGCCTGCCCTCACAGCAGAGGGGCTCCAGCCCTTGGGTCATCTTTGCAGCCTCCCCTGGAGCCCTTCCAATGGTTCCATATCTTGGAGATTCCAGAACTGGACCCAGTACTCCAGGTGGGGTCTCACGAGAGTAAAGCGGAGGGGGTGAATCACTTCTTTTGATGCAGTCCAGGACACAGTTGGCCTTCTGGGCTACGAGCACACTTTGCTGGCTCATGTTGAGCTTCTCATCAATCAGCAAGTGGCCATGTGCCTCAAGCTACCTGGGGTTTGCAGAGCAGCCGTCTTTAGGCAGAGCCTTCTCTTTGCAACCCAGGGTAAGCCCTGGGGTGAGACTCTGCTCCCAGGAAGCCCCCAAAGGAAAGGCTCAGCCTCCTTGCTGAGCTGTCTGGAGTCCCAGTTTTGCCCTGGAAGCACTGGGAAGGACTGACTCCAATCAGACTGAGTGCCACCACCTTCCGCAAGGATTTTTAATGCACCAGGTTGAACTACAGGGAAAATATCTCCTGCAAACTAAGGATAGGCACAGCTCACCGTGCCGCTGTCGAGGGGCAGCCAGAAGACCATGCTCTCCACAATGTTCCTGCCTAGTGGCTTAGAGATATGTCCATGGGAAGCCCAGGGAGCCCAGCTGCAGCAACCAAGTAGTGCTCTAGGCACAACTGGGGACATAGGGTTGTACCAACCCAACAGGATGCTCTTAGCTAAGATTATGTCTTCACAGACTGCAACCAGGCTTTACAGACAACCTCTACAAGCATTGTCATGATCAAATCACAGTCTATCCTAGTCTAAGCGAGTCTTACAGGATAACGGTCTCCATCTGCAAGAAGAGGGATCCTTGGGGGGGGGTTTCTAGCATAAGCTGAGCATGCACACGCACAAGCAATGGGCAGAACCCATCCACACTGGCCTCTGTGTCACATTGGATCTTGGAAGCACAGAAGTAGAATGGGTTGGAAGGGACCTTTACAGGTCATCTACTCTAACCCCCTTGCAGAAGCAGGGACACCTTTAACTGGATCAGGTTGCTCAGAGCCCCATCCAACATGATTTTGAATGTTTCCAGGGATGGGACCTCCACTACCTCCCTGGGCAACCTGTGCCAGTGTTCCACAACCCTCACTGTAAAAGATTTCTTTCTTATAGTGATCCCTAAATCTACCCTCCCTTAGTTTTAAAATCATTGCTTCCAAGGTGGAGCTGGAAGCTGATGCAGGGAGCTGTGAGCAGCTGCTCTAGCATTTTGAGGTTGACCTCTAGAGGAAGTTTGTAGAGGAGATAACGCTGCCGAGGGTGACACTACGGATGCAGAACCGAATTGTCCACAACAGGGTCCTGAGGACTTGCAGGTTAGCTGTGGCCCAGGTGTCTAGGGCCAACAGCAAGCATGGCATGGTGCTCCAGAAAGTGGGTCCTCCCTACCTCATGTGTGCTGGGCAAGACTGCACAGAAATGAACCTTCATTACTGCAAACCCACCATGTGTCCCCAAGTGCTGGAGACCTGCCCACTGTTTTTACCACTGGGATCCCTGCTGAGCCTGAATGGGGCCATGTGAGTTGCTCTGCAACATGGGAAGCTGCCCCCTGGCTCTCCTTGTTCACTTGCAAGGGCTCAGTGCTTTTAAAGCCCGATGCACTCAGCTTCTCTCCAACCACCAGCCTTCCGGCATCTCTCCTTCTGCTCTAAACCAATCCGTTCATCACCCAAAATTAAATCAAGATCTGAAGTCTGCTGTGCTGTCAAGATGTGAGGGTGTGAACCACATCATGTTTCAATAAGCCTTAAAAGGCAACATAAATCTCCGTGCCTGAGTTCATGGGCTCTGTGAAAATCACTGCGGGCAAACTCTCGCAAGCTCAAAACATCCTCCCCAGAGCAGGGAGAGGTGATAAGGACAAACCCAGGCCTCTCTTTCAAATTTTCATCCCCTCCCTGCTGCCATGCCAGCATCAGTGCATAACATCTCCACAGCAGTGTCCTCTGCCCCAGCACAGCCCCAGCTGCCCACCAGCCCAGAGAAACCCTCCACTTCGGCAAAGCACCTGGGTTAGATGCTGAGCAGCATCTTCTCCCATGTCCTTGCACATCCTGACAACCCTGGCTTCCCTGGATTTCTGCCTCCTGGAGAAGACTTTTTTTCCCCTCTGTTTCTCCTCCCAGTAGAGCTGCTAGGACAAGGGTCCACCACGATCATCCTGCTGTTTGTCCTGCCATGCTTACACTGTGATAAGACTCTGGGATGAGAAGGAGGTGATATAAAGGACTCCTGCTCCACAGCAACACAGAGAGGACAGCAAACTCATCCATCTCTCCATTAAAGCAGCACAGGAATAGCTGTCAGAGCTTTAGGTCTCATAGCTGGGTCCTTCTTGTCCCATGCTGCCAAGCCAGGGGATGGCAAGAGGGAATTTCTGCCAGTTGTTGAGATGGAGTTTTTGAGAAATGAGATGGGTTGGGGAGCAGATCGGAGTTAAAGAGGGCTGCCCAGGCGGGGTACCCCTCTCAAAAGCTGTTTACCTCCCTGGCCTCTCTCCTCCCAGGCCCCCAGTTTCAGCTCCTCCAGCTGAGCATCTCCCAAGGACGACCACAAATGCACGCGGGTTGCCAGTTCTCAGCCTGTATCACCCAAACCAATCCCCAGCAGCATCCTCCTTCCCAGGAACATTCTGCTTCCTTCTCGCCCTCAGCCCTTGCACCACCCAGAGCATCTTATTCCCCCAAAGCAGCGAAAGGCAAAAAGCCTCACCACCAAGGGCAGGTGGAGGGGAGACAGTTGCCTTTTGCAGGCTGCATTTCTGCCCCCCTCCCCCATCGTGGGGGGTTCCCCATCCTCTCATGAAAGCCAGTGGTGCAGCAAAGCCCTGTGCTCTCATCTCCCACCTCTGCAAGGAGGCACGGACCCCATCCCTGGTCCATCAGCTGCCCCCAACCCAGCTGGAGGAACATCCTAGGGTGCTGTGCCCCCATCCAGCCCCTACCTTTGCGGAACGGCATGCGGGAGGCAGGGCTGCGCTCAGACGCCCGGGTGATGCTTTGCTCTTATATCTCTATACAGTTCTTTTTTATTAATATTTTATTTCTTCCTCTTCCTTCTTCTTTTGGAAGGAAATAAACATATTTGGGCAAAGCCTGGCAGAAATCAGCGTCATTTGGAGGCAGGCACTGCAGAAAGGAGGAAGTTCTTGCCATTTCGAAGCGTTTAACTCTTCGCTTCCCGCAGACAGCAGAGCTGGGAGAGAGGTGACAGGGACAGGACAAGGAACTGGTGGCTTTAGAAAGTGATGGAAGCCACTGGGAACTGGGTCTTTGTTTGGTTTGTGGTGATTTTTCAGCTGGAAGGACCAGTACAGAACTTGAGTGTAATGGATGTGGAGGGAATAACTTAATGGCTTTAAATTGGAAGGGAGACTTAGATTAGACATTAGGAAGAAATTCTTCACGCTGAGGGTGGTGAGGCCCTGGCACAGGTTGCCCAGGGAAGTCCTGGATGCTTCATCCCTGGAGGTGTTCAAGGCCAGGTTGGATGAGGCTTTGAGCAGCCTGGTCTAGGAGGTGTCCCTGCCCCTGGCAGGGGGCTGGAACTGCATGATCTCTAAGGTCCCTTCCAACCCAAACCATTCTATGATTCCATGAATAATGGGGGTTTGGTTTCCTGTGTCACCTCTGCCAGCCTTCTGAGCTTAGCAGAGAACTGATCCCATCTTCTTTGTGGTAGCACTGGGCCAAGCTGGGAAAATTCAGCTGTTGCCAACACCTGGAAGCCAGAAACTCAGATCCTTCCGCTCAGCATCTCCTGGCTGCCCTTCCACAGGCCAGGAGACAGCATCCAAGGCCAAGACAATTAGAGGTTCAGATCCTGTTGAGCTAAACCCCATGCTGAGGAAGTGCAAATCCCCCTCCCTTGGGACACCCAGCACTGGGCTGGGTGGAGCTGTGAGCTAAGCCTAGAATTTTGGAGTGCACTAAATTCTGTGTGGTTTAACCTCTACCACGCAACCTGCAGCTCAGGTTGCAACAAGAGCTGAAGGTGGAGCATTGATGCTGTTTATTTTCACTGTGGTTCCTTTACTGCCCTCTCTGGAGGTAGAAAGAGGCGTTGGCTTGGGGCTAGTTCAAGAGAAACTCCTCCAGATGTGTGGGACTGGAGCCTATCCTTCCATCTAGGAAGTTAACAGCGGTACCATGAGCTCTCCGCTATGCGTTTGGTCTCTGCAGAACGGTTCCTCCCTCCTAGAATCACCAAAACCTTCTTCAAATGATCCCTGTGCTGGTGGCCATGGTTGCATAAAACCTCATTGTCCATCTACTGCAGGTTCCAACCCCATCCAGACCACCATGATGGTCAAGGTGAGTGATTTTCAGCTGCTGCAGTGCAGAGTCTGCCAGGTTTGCCTTAAACCACCCTGGAGAAACCTGTGTAAGCCAGTGGCTGAGGAGTGCTCCCAAATACGCCCTCACAGCTCTGTTAGAAGAGCCATAACTCCAGCAAAGATGGCAGCAACATTAATATCTTGCACAGAATTGCTGCCTCTGCCCCTGCTGCTTCATGCAAAAGGTGTTCTTGTGTCTCAGTGCTGTATGAGGGAAAAAAAGCCCCAAAAGATTTGGTGGCATGGGCTCCTAGGCTTCCTTCCAGCAACTGGAACCAGTTACAGCAGCTGTTTTCTACCCTGTCCCCAGCAAACATGGCAGGACATGCTGGGGTTGGGTTTCTGCCCAAGCAAATTGAGCAGGCAATCATTTTCTTGGGGAAAAACAATCCAAAAATGGAATTTCTCAGGACATTTAGCAACTGTAACGGGCTGCAGGCTAGGAAAATTCAGTGCAGCTGGGCTAGACTTCCACGCACCACTGCCAGACATAGCCCAGCTGTGGGTCCCTCTTTGGTCCACGTGGCCCAGCACACACGTGCAAGAGGACACCCCAGCTGTGCCCGAGGCCAGGGTGGCAGACAGCAACTTGCCTTTCATGGCTTTATCCAGCAGCAGCACCGAGTGCTTTCTGGGTGCAGTTTAGCAAGCCCTGATGCTACTCCGCAGCCTGTGAAGTCTCTTTTCTGTCCTTCAGGCTCCTTCTGTGCATTGCTGGAAGCTGTTGAATCCAGCTCCGTGCATGGGCTCTTGCACTGCTTAGTCCTGGCTGCTCCTTGCAGCCATCCTGGCACAGCTCGTGGGTGAAATGGGGAGCAACTAAAGGGAGAGGAAGGAGAGCCCAGCACTGCCTTGGTTTGCTCAGGGAGCCCAAGCAAGCAGAGCTGTGCATAAATAACAGCACCTATCCACGATGATCCCTGTGCAAGATCTGGCCCTGGGCAACAGAACAGGCACAGGGCTGGCACCTTCTGTGAGGGTTGGCAGTTTGACCTAATGCCATGTCTCTAAGCATCCTGGATCCCCAGGACATCAGGCAGGACATGCTGCCATCTTGCTGTCAAAATTCCCCCCCAAGTCATCTCTTTCCCTCTGTCAAACCACTCAGGAACTCTGCTGACCCATTGCCAGCAGGAATGGGAACCCAGCTCTAACCTGGTACTGTAATCCATGAAACAAATGCTACTCCTTCAAGTGATCAACCTCCAAACCTATAAAACACAAACCCAAAACTGAACAGTTTCATCGCTCAGGATAAATGTGAATCAGCAGTTCATCTCAAGAAGAGGATTTCCAGCACAGGATTCCAGGGCTTGACAAAAGAAACATAATGCAATATACTCAGCATTAGACTCAGTAATGAACCTGGGCTTGATGTCCATCAAAATCCATGTTTGGCTGCTCATGTCCAAATTTGCTGTTTATAACACCCTGCTCAGAGCCTGCACAGCTTGGAAGGTGCCTCACTCCTCACTGCTTTTTTCTGCAACATTGATCTTTCCTGGACACTGTCAGTTCAGCTCCAAAAACTTCCTGGTAGGAGCTTCGCAAAGCACTGTAGGTGTGATCAGGTCCAGTCTTAGAGGCTGGTGGTTAAGGTCCCTCCATTAGGGTGATTCCATCACCTGGTCAGGGATGCAGAGAGGCTTTGCCAACCCCTTGGCTGATACAGTTCAAAGTCTTTAAATATCCCCATGGTGACTATCCAGCCTCAGTGCAGATAAGTGGATGGAGATGGCTGCTCCTGCTGCTCCAGGAGCATTTTGAGATTTGAGGTACACATTCAGCAGCAAAGCACCTACTTCTTCCTTGCATTCCTTGGGCAAAACCAAGATCGGTCACCTGGGACTCAGTTGTTCGTCAAGGGAACAGGCTTCCTCTGTTCCCCAGGAAATCATCTGTTCAGTTTAATCTCTATCACAGATCTGGATGAGGGGATCGAGTGCACCCTCAGTAAGTTTGCAGATGACACCAAATTGGGTAGGAATGTTGATTTGCTTGAGGGAAGATGGCTCTACATATGGGTCTGGACAGGCTGGATTAATGGTCTAAGGCCAGCTGTATAGGGTGCAACAAGGCCAAGTGTCATATCCTGCACCTTGGCCACAACAACCTCATACAATGCTACAGGCTTGGGGAAGAGTGGCTGGAAAGGTGCCCGGCAGAAGAGGACCTGAGGGTGCTGGTTGACAGCGGCTGAACAGGAGCCAGCAGCGTGCCTGGGTGGCCAAGGTAGCTGACAGCATCCTGGTTTGTAT
>VWPV01016574.1:0-53466 GCA_013389885.1 Geococcyx californianus | reverse complement strand
GCTAAACAAAATTGCAAACTGCATTCAGTTATACCTGTATTCTTTATTTCTGTATTAAATATAATTTATCTAAAAAGTAGGACAATACTGTGTTCTACTGAGTAGACTCCTGAGAGAAGGGGCAGTTTTCCAGATGAAGCTACATTGCACAATAGAAATATTTCGTAGTTGACCAACGGAACACACATTTTTTCATGGCATCACCAGTTTTCACAGCTCTTCACCTCATGTCTAACTGTAGAGACAAGTTTAAAGCCCTTGGGCACCTAAATTCCCTTTGACGAAGTCTCTTAGACTTATCTTGGCACTCTTAAACCTGGCACACAACAGTCTAATTCTGTTACCACTGAAGAGTGGGGTGCCAAGATCCTGCCTAATTCCCAGTTTGATTAATAAAATAGATATTTCCAGAACTATTTTACCTGGATGAATTCATACGGTAGCTGGTCTTTAAGAAAGGCAAAGCTGTCATATCTTTAAAGGGACAATTAAGAGGTTGGTGAGATGTGAAACAGCGAAGCTTTGACTCCTCGCTGAACCTATACCTGCCACTGATAAGGTGTTCCAGGATGAGAGTTTCTCACAATCTTCTGTCTCACTTTCTGGGAGAAAAATGAATACCTATAGGGTCAGAGGGCAAGTAGAACAATTTGGCAGCCTCCTGGTTAGAGAGCTCACCTTGAATATGGGATCACTGCTTCCTCAAGGGAACTTGTGTATAATAAAGGTGGAACACCTTCATCATGTAGGAATGGAAGTATTTCCTCTTCTTCAACCAGGTAGTTTCAATTTACGTAGTAGATCACTCTTTATACTATTTGAGGAAAGAGGGAAAGGAGAGCAGAGAGAGGCAATTAAATATTTCTTTCTGTATTTTGAGTGCTGTAAGAAGGATAAAGAAGGCAGAGCAGGGCAGACATCTATTTAAAAAAAATTAAAGAAATAAAAGAAAAACAAAAAGAATGCACATCTCTAAATTGGTTTCTTTTAAAGTTTTAAAGGCACCAGTCTTAATGTTAATGTTTAATGTAAGATCTGTGAATTTCCATTTCAGTATTACAGATTTAAAAATTGAATTTCTGAAACTGCATCGGCACGCTGTAGGGCTCTCTCTGGATAAGTATATCTTTTAGGAGTTTCTGGTGAAACAAAGCTTTTCAACAGATCCATGACACTGAAAACCCATAACTGTTGACTTCCTTTTAAATCCCCATGGTCAGACATTGCTGATTTTCTTTTGAAAGGCTCTGTCACTTGTTGGACACTTTCTAGAATGGCTTCAACTCAGTTTATCTACAGAAAACTGGACAGTAAAAGTGCATTGAACAACCTTAGTAAAGCCAATAATGGAGCAATACTTGTGCTGGAGCAAGGAGGGGACTCAAAACCGCATCTGATAGTGGAGAAAAAGGCAAGAGCACCAGTTACAGTAGTTCAGGCTGCCACAGAACTGTAGCCGCTTTCTGGCTTTCTGTCCTCTTTTGGATGTTCTGATTTCCCCATGCATGTGAAAGGTATACAACTGTACACACTGTGTACAATTTGGAGTTACTAAACTTTTTAAGTAGCAATATACCTGAAGAGTTGCATCTGTGCCTCTCGATCCCATTTTGCTTTTCTATATGTTATGAGAAAGAATCCAAACTGGTACAAGGAAATATTTTCCTGAGGGACTATTCACCAACAATTTTGTGCAACTCAGTCTAAACATCTTCATAGCTTAGATACAGAGAGAAGTTTTTGATATTGTTTTTACAGAAAAACACACAAAATTACTTCTCTATCATATCTGCTTTTACTTGCACTTTTCCAGACTGAGTGTCTGACCTTCCAAACATTTAATTTTGTGCATGTGAGTAGTGCTATGGAGTTCAAGAAGGGCAACTGAAGTGACCGGAGACATCTGACCCCAATTTAAACCTTAATCCTGTGAAGATTTTTGAATATGAAATCAATATGACTACTCACACAGTTAAAGACAAGAATGTAAACTCTTTACAGGGTTGGGACCTAACTAGAATAGACCTTTTAATTTCATTTGGTGCAGGAATTTCATGTTTCTGACAATTTTGTTGCTCTTCTTATAACCTTGCATATTATTGTTTTGATGTTTAGGAAGGATTATTATCTCAGGGGGTTCCACAGGACCAAATGTGTTTGGGTAAGCTTTCCAATATCTGCCAATACCTTGCAAGAAAACAGAGATTCCACAGTTACAAAAAGCATAACTCTGTGCTAGTAAAATAATGTATTCAGTTGTGCCATTGAACTTTCACAGAACTCAGACTTCTAATGGAGAATAACCCCTTACTGTCTCGTATCGTGAAATATCTCCACGTGTACAGTTAAGTTTCTTTTCAGGATATTAAGTCTCGTTAATCAATCCCTAGTTCCCTTTTATTTAAAAACAGAAGTTATGAAAGTGCATTGCTCTGAATTACATGCTAAGTAAATTATATAGGTTATTTAGCTCTTAAACCTGTGGCATAAAAAGTTGTGTACAGACACACAACATTATAAATGTTTTAAAAAACCCACAGAAAATGAAGTTAAAGGAAAGCCAATTCTTTCTACATCTAATAATACTTTTTTACAGGGACTTTGCTTATATGCAAGAAGTAGACAGCCTGTCAACTTACTTAAAAATCCATTCCTAGTGTGCGTCTTCGCAGTTATTTTGAAAATCCAAGTCCAAGAATTCAAGGTGATATATACTCTACCTAAAACCCATCAAAGTCCCTAAAAGAAATCCAATACTTATGTGTTTTTGGAAACAGTCTAATTCCTAAGGCATTTAAATTAGGTGTTTTTATTCTTAGACCCCTCCTGGGTCCTTTAATTTTAATTGGCCAGATATGAGAACTGCATTCACACCAGGCAGCTCAAATCAACACCTGAACTCTGTCAGTCTTCTGAGAAGCTTAACAAACATAGGAATATAATTAGCATCTTTGGGCATATCAGCTGTTGATTGAGAATTAATTCTTTGGTTTTTTTCTATAGAGCATTGAACTAGACTTGTGATAGAACCTTGTTCCAGGTCCTAGGCTGTTCAACAAGAGGGGACTGAACACTTACATGCTGGAAAAGTGCCCAAATCACCAGCCCCGTGGAGTGTTGGACTCAATGATCTCAAAGGTCTTTTCCAACCTTATGATACTGTGATACTGTGTTTGCACACTCATTTTTTTTATCATCAAAAAGTTGAGTCAAAAGGCCAGAGGGAAGAAAGACTGATTTTTATCTGGTAAGAAGGGAACTAGATGTCTCAGAGGAATGAGAATGAAACTGTCAGCACTCTGGGTCTGGTATCCTGCTTCATCACCCGAGGTTGCCCTAACTACTAACTTTCAGTACAAAGAGTGACCAGCAGTTTGGCAAAGGCAGCTCTGAGCAGTACGGATCTGAAGAAGACTATTCATGTTTCCCCTTTGTTCCTGAATTCTCAGGACAAGAGGTAAGAAGACTAGAATCCTAATTCAGCATGACTTGTTGGAAGGAGACAGGTCTATTCTATATCCTATATTGGTACTACGTACAATATTGCTAGTAAGAGCTCTCTCCCTTGCAGCAGAATCTGAAGTGAAGCATAGGATGTATCCCTCACCGAATCTCCAGAGGCGTCTTCTTATACCGCTGAGGGTGCAGAGAATTCAGGTAACTGTGTAGCCTCCCCTTGACAGGAGCCAATTCCTCACAGTTTTAGAGAGGAAATACTGAATCACTTCTATTAGGCAGTTCGGTTCCTCTTCAGGTTATAATTAAGGATCAATAGAGGGGAATACCATCTTACATTGCTTTACGCTACCTTTTTCCTTTGCCTTGCTTAATTTTATTCTCCACCAAAAAACTCTTAAAAGACGTCCTCGTGTTTTAGACATTCAGCTCTTTTCTTGGAAAATTCTACTAAGTTCAGCTTATATTTTTCAATCCTCATGATCTCACTACCTATAAATACTTGGGTACCTGAACATTTTGTCACATGAACTGGCAGTCTAAAATATTTTTTTCCTAGTGAATGGACTGCTCCGTGAATGTTAACCATGCCTTCAGTTTAACTGTGTTCTTATTTTGGAGAACTGTGATGAATTAAGATAAAACAATGTTTTAGTCTGTTCATTTGTTCATTTCATCACGTATTATTTCTTTCATTCTCAAGCTCAGACTTATTTCAAGAAATAGCCGACCGAATTTCTTCATTCTTCCTCCCAGACTTCCTTTCGAAATACATTCTGCCTGTAAATGTAAGCCAGACAGTAGGTTCAATATCTTGCAGCCCTGCAGGGTTAGAAACAGAAGCTTTATCCCATTAGAAACAGATGGTTCCT
Source organism: Geococcyx californianus (assembly GCA_013389885.1). NCBI lineage: Eukaryota > Metazoa > Chordata > Aves > Cuculiformes > Neomorphidae > Geococcyx > Geococcyx californianus. The sequence goes on along the minus strand of VWPV01016574.1, from coordinate 49,138 downwards.
TCCTTCCCAATGGGACATACACAGCTCTAACTGGAGTCCCTGGAAAGTCCTGAAATAGTATGTTGTGACACACTCTTCACACCTGCAATCTTGCCAGTTACTAATCTACCCTATAAACCTAGCTTTTAAAAATTAGAAGGTGAATAAAGAATACAATAGCTAACAAGCACTAATTTCAAAAGAAAAAAAAGCCTTTGTTTTAGAAAAGTTATATAAAATAAAAATAAGAAATGTACTAAAATAAGAATGACTTCCAATTTCACTACTAAATTGTTGTGTTAAATATAATTCAATGAGAAATTGTATAAAACGTGTTCTGCAGCTGTTGAGTAAGGATCTCTGGCAGACAGACAAAGGGCTAAAATCTTTATTTTTGATTTACATTAGCCAGTGATAACTCTCTTTCACCAATAAATCAGCAAATGCTAAAGAACATAAGATTAGGATGAAATTATTTTTTTAATGTAGTTCAGCTCTTGATACTACAAGTGTCTGTGCCACATAATATTTTTAATAATTTAAACAAGAGTCACTTCAAAAATCCATGAGAATATTTTTGTCTTCACTCTACCTGTAGATACATAATTTTTCTTACAGCAGAAATCTTACTCTCCTTTTGTGCCTGTGTTTATTCAGGGTCTAACTAGTGGTATTTTATTTAATCAACACTACTGCTTAACTTAAAGAATTTTCATTTGTTTCCCAGTGTTCACTCCTTGTATATAATTTCAGTCGTTCTTGGCCTTCTTTTCTGCCTAAAATGCCTAAGAAGATTTTTTTTATTCTTCTAAAATGGCTTTCTACTGATCTTATGTGCCTTTCTCAACCTATTCCAGCCTGAATGCATCTTTTCTTCATTGTAAGTGATCAGAATTATATACAATAATTTTTATGACATTTTACCTTGGCCTTGTACAGTGTCATTGATTCCTGCCTGTCTCCTCTGAAAATGTGTCAAAAGATGCTTTGTAGGATCATATTTCTTTTTCATGGTCATTCTGTCTTGAGGGTACATAGTTGTCTATGATATGTAGAGGAAAATTTTCTTCCTCAGAAATTTCCTAATGATGAATTCTTGATTTACTGAAAAAACATGTTATTAATATCTAAATGCACGATCATGTATTTAATACAACTGGATTTCACTCTATCCTTATTTTTTTTCCAGTGCTCGGGGTCATCCAATTCTTTCTGTTTGATATCCCAATTTTTCTAACAAGTTGCATATTTCATTTAACTCAGTATCATATTTCTTTCAAGGTTATTACAGAAGATATTAATGAAACCACCTGAGACCAATCACTGAGGAACTGTAGTGGCAGTCTCTCTCTATCTGAGTTCCTTCCTGTTCTTTACTCCTACTGTCACCCCTCCTTTAGTCCCTTCCCCACTTTATAATTCCCAGATTAATCCTTTTTTCCTGTCCTCTTCTTAACTAACAATTCCTGTGTGGTATCAGATTGATTGGATCTGTTCTCTTTTCCTGTCAAGAAAATCAATTATTTTTCAATGAATTCTATCAGGTTAGACTGGCACTATCTTATTTTGTCTTTCAAAATATCTTTCAGAAGAAGCCTTGCATGTTTTTATTTATCAAACTAATGGGTTGTCACTCTGCCCTCTTTTTCATACTTTATCTTCTGTTTTCCACTAATACGAAACAACTCAGGAAACAAAAAAAATATTGTAAATTCTGACTGTGAAGTCCAAAATGCTATGTTCCATTTTACTCCCAAGTTCTCAAATAAAAATTATTTGGTTCCTCTGATTTGAACGCTTTAAGATCTTTATATTATGCATCTACCTCAGATGGATTTATTTCCATTTCTGAACCTCAATTCACACACTCATCACCTTACCTTTGTCTTCATGTTCAGCATCATCATTTTCATAGAAAACTGAGAATAACATTCATTTAAATAGATATCTTCCTATTCTCATTTTTTATTATCCATTCTTCTTCTATCTGTAACCATTTTATTTATGTGATTGAAACAACTTCTTACAGCTTGACTTACAACAGATATATAGGAACTGTGGATCTTTCCAGTTTCATTTACTTAATATATTTTCTTTTTTACTTTGTCCCTATATATTCTTCTTTCTGTTTGTATTTGATCTCCTTTTGTTCTACTATTTCCTTGAGTTGCTTATTTACCCAGTTTGCTCTGGAGCACCAAAATATTCATTCTTCTGCTCCTTAGCATTATGTGATTCAGATGGTTTTACCCCTTTGGTTTAAATAAAATCCAGATCCTCTTTCCATTCAAGTTCCTGAATGCTATAGAGCAGTTGGTTTCACTGTTTCCTTCTTGTAGTTTATCAGCAGCTGGCCTTTCTAAAGAGACAATCTTATTAGCAGACTTTTATCTGTATTTATAATGTGAATTGAACAACAGATAAACAAAAGTTAATCATTATTTGGTGTGTGTGCGTGTGTGTGTACCATGACCAGATATACCAATCTATATTGTAATTAATTACCAAAAGTCATCTAAAGAATCAGTGCTTCATGTTGATTTGGTGACTATCTGGTGAAGTAGGCACTGCTGTTTTCAAAAAGGAGAGAGGGAGAAGATCCAACAAATGGAATAATTATTTTTTTAAATAGGAAAACCAACTGGTATTTGGTACAAGCAGGAGACAACATTGACAAAATCTATACTAGGACCATAAAGTCACTAAGACCTTAATTTTAATTCCTCCTTACAGATGCATTTTCTAGAGCCATTAAGAGAAAAGATTGTCCACATAAAAGAATTCATAGTATTTTGAAGAGCATCATGACACTTTCTCGAAAGTCTGTTCTCTAAATATGGAGCCAACCCACTCCTGGAGAACGTGTGAGATTACCATCGTTAAGGCTGCAGATGTTGGATAGCCGCTGTAGTCAATGGCAGGAACAGAAAATTGAGAATCAGTGCATCTCTACATCAATATTGATTGTACAATATCTGTCTTTGTTCTTTCTGGAATTAGCTGGTGGTCTATTGCCCATTAGCAATTACCTGAGAAGATGCTAATGTTACAGATGCTATAAAAAGAGCAGCAAAGAGCAAACAGATTCAAATCAGCTCACTTCCAACAAAAAACCCTTTCATCTTTAAACAATTTAAACTCTACCAAGGGTAAGTAAACAGAAAGAATATATTTTCTTTCACCTTCAGCTGTCAGTAGTAGATTTCACATTTCTTGTCTTCAGGTATGAGGAAGGTTTTCATATCTTTCCTGATGAAAGAGTCTCTTAAGGTGTTAACATAATTATTTTTCTTTAGTTTACATAATTCTTATTGTATTTACATGATATTCCATTGTGAAACTTTTCTAAACCAGAGTTCCTCTCAGAAATATAAACCTATTAAAGCAGTTAAAGCAGAAGAGTCAGGATATTTTTTTCTATAAATTTTCTTGATCATACTTAAATATAAATGTAACTTTAGCAACTGAATCTAATCTTATTCCTATATCTATATTATCAGTGATAAGAACGTTTATATATGTTCATATATAGAATTAAACCCATTTACATACACAAACACCAAGAAGTAAGAAAGATGCAAAATATTCTTTTTTTTAAAGCACACAGATTCTTTATATTTTCCTTTTAAGCTTAACCAAGAAAAGCCACAGGCATACTGAGAAATTATCCTGGTTGTTAAAGAGTTATAAATTTGAGCTCCTTTTAAAAATGCTAAAAATTTTGGCTAGCTAAAATGTTCTTCAAATGTAAAACCTTAAAAAAAAAAATAGCATTAGTAGTCATACTGGCTGCTCCTGCTGCTCAAAATATAGGATTAGGCCGAACAAAGAGAAGATTAATGCTTGTTCTTACAAGTAGAAGGGCCCAAATGTGCTCCTCAGGGCTCACCAGTCAGAAGTCCTACTCTTTCAACTGTGCCAATGGTAAGAATTATGTGGGTTTTCTTCTTTAAACTCTTCAGACCATCCTAGATGGTTCCTGTTTGAAATAGGTTAGAAAGCGCTCATGGGAGCTTGTGATTCACTGGGCTTTAAGGCTGTGCCCTCCAGCTGAGGGAAAGTAACATCTGGAGCTACAGCCATCTTCAGTGTCTGTCTACAGCCTGAGAAAAAAATTTTGGACAGAACTAATATAACTTAATTTGCGATGATCCTCATTCTGTTCTTCTACTTAGAAGTTACTTGTTTCGATTCACCTGATTTACTCATCTGGCTCCAGCTCTTTAACAGCAGTTTGGTAGTTGGGAGGATATACAAACAAGCACAACCTAGACAGCATCTATTCCAGTTATGCTGGTCCAAGAAGAGAAGCTTGGTTGCCCTGGCACATTCTGCACGAGACCACTTAAACTTCTGTATTCAGAGAAATATCTTCAGGACTGAGAAACGTCTTCTGCTTTCATATGTTGTCTTCTGCTAAATATCTCTCTTGAGGAAAAATGCAAAGTACAGGGAGACAGACACTTCTCTCTCAAGTTTATGTTTTGTGATAATTTAGTAGCTCATGCTGCTATTTCTGTTGATGCCTCCTGAAGTACTTTATTTTTCAACTGCTGTAGAACTCCCCTGCTACAACGAAAACTGATTGACATGCATCAAGCATATCCATTTTTGTTCAATCTTCTTAGCCTTTCACATTTGACATGTTAGGGAATTGACAATTATCAACAGATGGTGCAAATTAGTATGTCATGATTTTACTTTAAATTTTCTCCAATGGCAGGTTATCTTTCTAATAAAACCAGGGGTTAAGAAAACAAAGGATAATATTTCCCTTCCTTCAACACTTTCACCTTTAGTCTTGAAGTAAATCCAAGAACCAAATCTAGTAAATCCACATATTTTGCTAACTCACCAATTTCTTTACGCAGGTAACTACTCCTTAATTTATCCCTTAATCCAAATGTTTCTCCCTTAGTTTTATTCCTTAATCTGGAAGTTGACAAGAATGATATCTAATGCCTATTATCATAGAGCAAAATCTAAACCACCCAAGCGAGAATGAGAACTAAGGATTGAAAAAGGTAATGTGGCATTGCATCCATGACTTCTCACTGATAATCTAAAGCAAGGGAAATACTTAAGAGGAAGAAGGTACTTAAAAATGGAAGCTCCAAATCTTTGGCCAGTCAGTGATCAAAGGTTATCAAAGACTAGGACAAAAAGCTGGGCTAGCCTTGTTGAAGTAGATTGCAGAAATGAGGTGTAGGTTCTTGTAAAATTCTTATTAAACAAGGTTCACATTTCTTATTATTTAATTAGTTTGAGATAAAACTCATTAATATGTCATTCTATCTGTTGTTAGTATGGTTTTTTTTGGAACTAATGAACTTATCAGATTCAAAATAAATAAAGGTATACCCCAGAAAAAATGTTAGGTATAAATTAATCTCATAATTCATAGGGAAAAAAATTAGTCTCTAGGTTAAAAAAAGTTTTAATTCTCTTTCTCACTTAAACAAGCACATAGATTTGTTAGAGTTAAACATTTTTCAGATAATAATTTGGTGTTCCTTGATTAATCAGACATCCATAACTGTTTCAAAAAGAAGTTTAGAACAGAATGGTATTTCAATGTTCACTTTCTATTATTTACTGTCTGCTTAGTATTATTTTCAAAACCATTTAGTTTTAATTTTCAACATTTGAAACTTCAAAACTACCTTGTTAAAAGAATAAGAGTTTATAATGATTTAAAAAACCCATGTAAACCTGCCCCTCCCCCCAAATAAAGTTCTAAATATTTGCATTTTGACTCAATTATTAACCTGTATGAATTTTCTTAGCTTTATTTTTTTCTTTAACTGGGAATCTGACAGTGTCATTTTGTTAGTTGTTACTGGTTTTGAGCTGTCATATTTCTCAGATAAAGCTCAGTTAAGTAAAAAACTTGTTAAAAGAGATCTACAGAGATGATATCTTGCAAACGTCTTTCTTTGCAGTGTTTCAATTGGTACTAAATTTTTGAGCAATATCTTTTTAAATATCAATGATACTGTCTCTGTTCTGGAAACAAATGTAATTTACAGGGTTTCAATCTTAACACACTTCTCACGGGCTTATACCAGTATATCAACCTAATTATCTGTAATGGAATTACTCTTGATTTACTCTGCTTTACCTGGGCTGCAAATCCAGTCTATGGAAAACTCGGTCTGGTTCCTGCAAGCATATACACTGAAGTGTGCAGTTTTTTACACAGAGTAAAGAAAGCAAGTTTCATATAGGTATACAATTATTTCAATTTCTATGTTGCAAAAAAAAAAAACCCAAACAGTTCAATATTTCCTGTTGTCTCCCATGAAGACCTCTTTTGGTCTGTGTAGTTACACCACACATTCTTGAGGTGTATAAAGCAGCCTAGGGCTACATTTACTTTCACCTGTTTAAGGCAGAAATCATGTCAACTTCAGTGGGAGGAATCCTTCCCTGGAAAACATCAGTTTTTCAAACTGCTGGAGGGAAAGGAAGCCGTTTTAAAACAAAGTCCATTCTAGCAGCTTAATATTTGTTATTTTTTTAGTCTCCTTTCAAAAAGAGTGAAAGAAACGCGGGCAGTTGTAGCAATGAGAAGACCCTTTACCATCAAGCCCTGAGCACAATGTCTTTGAAAGACCCTTTTTACAAATGCTAGCATTTGAAAAGGACAAATAGGGAAATAAACCTCAAAGGCAGTGACAATAGGATATGGAAAGGAAGTGGGTGGGTTAATGCATCTGGGAAGCAAAGCTCCTTATAAAGTCATTGAAGAGGTTTAAGGTTCTATTTAGTGACAAAAGAAGTTATGGAACCGGGCATAATTTTCCCACAGGATTTTTGTCTTTTGATGTTTTTGAAACACATTTTTTTTTTTAAAAATATAAAGGATACTTTGTAATTTGATAGGCTGAAAATCTGTGTAGTACAATGTGTCTGTTTATACAAGGGAAAGGTAGGGTGTCACCCATATGCTGATGTATATAAAATCAATTGAATTCAGCTTTTATTGGGGAAAGTATTAGAACATGAAAAATGTCAAGTACTGTTTGAAAGTACATTAATTTTCTTTCTCCACTTAATACGTGCGAACTCTCTACATTACAGAGACCTAGTCTTGACTTAGTTTAAGGAGCACGTTGATATTAGCATTGTCCTGGACCTTTACAGTGGAAAGAGAATGTGTGAGTCAGCTGCGGCACTGCAAAGTTCCTGTAATTCTGACCTTGGTAAGGTGACCCAAATTAAGGCCTCTGTACTCAGAGTGGTCATTGGCTGAAAAAATGAAATAACCTAGGACTTTGTGGTCCTCTCAGAGAGTATCTCCACAACTAGAACTCTTCTGAAAACTTTTAAACTGTAATTTACCTGATAAACCCCCCATAGAATGAATTATTATAATATTTATGGAGCCAAAGAAAGGAGAAAAGGATAAAAACTTCTTTATTTTAAATTGGAAGCAAAATATTCTTAGTTTATGTATCCTAAACTAGTTGTTCATACTGAGAACTTCTTTTCTTGGGTCAATGCTCTTTAAATATTGCAGCAATACAAAACTGTTTTATCCTCCTGTGATTTGCATTTCCCCTGATGGCTCGAATAGAGAGACAAATTTATAACATTGTGAAGCCACTACTCACCAGTCTCTTCCATATAGTTTATAATGTGGCTTGTGTTTCCATATGCATATCCTTAAAAGCATACGACTATCTCAGTAATTTGCTTCTAATCATCTAGACTACCCTACTCTGCCTAATGCACTGTAAGTCAGTTCAATGGAGGGGCAGGGCACATAATCAGAAATCCTAGCTTTAGATTATATTGAAAAGCAGCTGCAGCTGAAATTCAACACTTCTTAAAAAATAATTTTAAAGCGCATGGATTGCTTAGATGTGGGTAGCCCTAAGCTAAACTTTCCAGTAGAATTGTGCTTATATTTTATACTATATCTTCACTTGGAAAAAAAATGGTGATCTGAATAAAATTGAGAACCACCTACCCAAAATCATCATGACAATCAGCCTTATGACTGTTATTACTTAGTTCCTCTTCTTTCAGTGGGCATGAAGACGTTAACCAATATTTTGAACCTTTTAGACTAGGTCCTAATTGTCTTATGTCAGGCTCTGAGGTTGTGCTATTCTTTACTTTTTGCTCACAAGGCCAATGTCCTCTGATGATGGTGGACCCACACTGTTGCCTGTGGGACTGAGGTGACTTCAGCTGATGATATGAGCAACATCCCAAGCCAAGCGCCATATCACTCTACTCTTCCTTGCATTAAGCCTGCCTGTGTTGTGATTGCACACTCAACATGGGAGGTACAAGACAGTTGACAAGATCTTTCTCAAATATAGGCATAAATCTACCTAGAGTTAATAGGCACAGCTTGGTTTCAAAAGCACGCCCAGGTTCATGCTTGTGATTCAATACAGAAGCACTGTCATCACTCCAGACCTGAAGCCTACCTGGGAAATGGTTTCAGGGAGTGTGGGGGGAAAGTCAAAACATACAAAAAGAGAGCTAATTCCACTCGAAACAACATCATGTTGCTTTCTGGATTTGTTGGAAATGTTTTTAAAAGCATTTAATTGTAGAGACATGGAAAGAGACAGAGAGCACAAAAAACAGAAGAAAGCAGAAGAAACAATTAGGAAAGCAGAATGAGGAAGACCAATGGAAAGACTGAGGGACAAGTGCGGGGGGCTGGAGAAAATACTGATCACAACAGAGCAGAAAAAGATGCAGCTCATTCCAGAGGAAATATCTGCTGACAGAACTGCTTATGCTTCTCTGCTAGCTTCATTCTTCAGAGGATTTTTAAAAAAAGCAATAAAGAATAAAACTCTAAAAGTCATCCTGAATTTCACAAGTTTTATTAAAACCTTACCCTGTGTAAATTTATCCCTAAGCTTTCTTTTGCTGACAAAATATAATAATCCGGAATAATATTTTGTAGCAGAGACTCTTACCTACCTGTACTTGTAGTTAAATCAGAACAAGGGGAACAGAAACTTAAATGCCAAGCAGCCACACAGCTGCACCTCCTTTGCATCCACTGAGGAAAGCCCCCACTCTCTTCTATTTGTGTAGTGAAAAACAATTGACATGTAGGGAATCTGCCCTACAGACATTAATGCCTTCCATGTTGCTATTACTCTACCAGACTGCCCCCATTACTACCCAGAGGCAAGTTCAGCCTCTCCAGAATTTTTTATCAAGTCCTGCAGACTGAAAGCATGCCAGCTTTTTTACCAGTGCTTCTGATTTTTCATCAGTACAATCACATTAGTGGAAAAATACATGGGAGAATCAAATCCCATAAATGAAATAGAAAATCCCTTCGGATGATTAGTTCAGACCCATGTTAAAAGAATATTTTGTGTGCGCGTCAGGTTCTTTGCCAGTCTCAAAATAGTCATTTGGATTCACTTCATTATAGGCACTGCAGTACCTTAGGAGAGAAAGAGAAATAGAGCGTGAGACAGAGTAATAATAACCCTTGAACGATGAAGTCTTTCTCCTAGCACAACTTCAAATAACTCAGACAACTATATTTTAATCAAATATACAAGCACCAGTGTAACTGAAGTCAGCATAGCTAGCACACATGTGAAGAAAATAAAAGTCACAGAGGAATGCAGAGAAGGAGACACCAGCTAAAATGAAGGGAGCACTACGTCGTGAATTTAGACTTAAACAGAAGCATGAATATCGACTCGACAGCAGAATAAACATACACTGTAAAGCTGGTCTGGTCTTTTCCTTTTTAAGTCAATAGGACTTTCCTCACCGACTTTAGCAGAAAACAGGCTGTTATTTTCCAGCCCTGCTTCTTTCTACCAATTTGATTCCTGTTCTCTGTTTCTCAGCGTTGACTTTATGGCCTGCATTCTCCAGCTCCGCCCTGGAACTTTCTGTTAAATCATGTTCTCTGCTACAAATTTTCATCTTATGCTAATGACTTTTTGTTTGCTTTTTTTCTTACAGTAACATTTTAAATAACCAAAATAATCACTATATTTCAAGAGCAAGTGAACAGGTAAATCTCAGTGAGGAATGAAAGACAAAGCTGCTTTATGAGAAGTAGGATAAAAAAATGAAAGCAAAATTTGTACTCTTAACTTACTGTGTGAATTCCCATTTATCATTCCTATGGCAAATATATGAAATACTTATTAATTGGCTTTACGATTGCAGTTTTTTTCCAGACAGTAATTCCTACAAAGGACTTCAGGTTTGGATCCTGATTCAGTAAAACTATTTTCTAGTGCTGATTTTGAAAAGTATAGAGATGAACCAAGTGTCCCATATGAAAATTTCCTCCATTAAAATCTGACTTTTATTGCAAACAATGATATCATGTACATGCATATATTTCTTTCAGATATGTTGTTTATAATGATTTTTACCTCAAAATATAATCAATATTTGTAGAAATCAAAGAAAGGATTTTTTAATAGTTGATTGGATTTATTTTGTTTAGTAAGAATAGACCAAGAACAGACTTTAGTAAATACTTTAACAACTGTTGATACAAACATTGATTAACACATCAAGAAAGCTTTCAGGAAAATGAAAATAAGGCCAATTTGAACTTTGTTAAATGAAAACAATTTGAAATTTGCTGTCAATAACATTTCTTTTTTCCTATTTAATGTCTTTAATGAACAATTCAGTTGACTTTTGTAGAGCTGTTCCCATTCTTGAATCTAAGCATTCTTTACCGAAAGAGTGGTCAGGGATTGGCACAGCTGCCCAGTGAGGTGGTGGAGTCACCATCCCTGGAGGTGTTTAAAAGACGAGTAGATGAGTTCCTTAGGGACATGGTTTAATAGGGATACAGGCACGGTTGGACTCTGTGACCTTGGAGGTCTCCTCCAACCTTATGATTCTATAATTCTGTGATTCTTAAATACCTTATTTAATGAACGTGTTGTGTTTGGGGTGTTTTTTTGAGTCTTGTTCCTGCATCTCAGGAATAGGATTGGTCTACCATTAGCTGTCTCAACGTTATATGTCTAGTCCAAACTGATAATCTAGTTCTTCTTCTGAAGTCAATGCAGAAATACAGTTGTCTCAAGAAGGTATTTCCTTCATCCAAAGATAATGTGCTTGGGACTGGTGAGATGAATTGCTCTCAAAAGGCACTGTTTTCTTTGACTGTAAAGGAAAAAGAAATAGCTATTATAAGTAGAATATTAAAAGATAGACAACAATGGCTTGGAGTGATGAAATCCTTGCAAGATACTCATGATTTTTTAATTTCAGCAGCTGTTTTGAATTTTGTTGGTTACTCTTTCGTAGAATCATAGAATGGTTTGGGTTGGAAGAGACTTCAAGATCACTCAGTTCCAATGCCCCTGCCATTGGCAGGGACACCTCCCACCAGCCCAGGCTGCTCAAGGCCCCATCCAGCCTGGCCTTGAACACTTCCAGGGAGGGGGCATCCACAGCTTCCCTGGGCAACCTGTGCCAGGGCCTCACCACCCTCACCGTGAAGAATTTCTTCCTAATGTCTAACCTAAATCTTCCCCCTTTCAGCTTAAAGCCATTCCCCCTCGTCCTATCACTACCTACCCTTGTAAAAAGTCCGTCCCCAGCTTTCATGGAGCCCCTTCTGGTACTGGAAAGCCACTATGGGGACCCCCCACAGCCTTCTCTTCTACAGGCTGAACAACCCCAACTCTCTCAGCCTGTCCTCATAGCAGAGGGACTCTGATCATCTTTGTAGCCCTCCTCCAGACTTGTTCCAACAGTTCCATATCCTTCTTATGTTGGGGATTCCAGAACTGGACACAATACTCAAGTGGGGTCTCACAAGAACAGAGCAGAGGGGGAGACTCACCTCCCTCGACCTGCTGCCCATGTTTCTTATGGTTGCAGTCCAGGACACCATTGGCTGTCTGGGCTGCAAGTGCACATGGCTGGCTCATGTTGAGCTTGTCATCAACCAGCACCTCTGAGTCCTTCTCTGCAGGGCTGCTCTCAATCATGTTATCCCCCATCCTGCATTGATACCAGAGGTTGCCCTGACCCAGGTGTAGGACCTTGGACTTGGCCCTGTGGAACCTCATGAGGTTCATACAGGTCTGCTTCACCAGCTTGTCCTGGTCCCTCTGGAAGACATCCCATCCTTCTGGTGTGACCACTGCCCCATTCAGCTTGGTGTCATCTGCAAATTTGCTGAGGGTGCACTCGATCCTGCTGTCTCTTTCATCAATAAAAGTGTTAAACAGCATTGGTCCTGGTACCCACCAAAGGGACATCATTTTTCACAGATCTCATTCTATACATTTAGCTGTGGACCACTACTCTCTGGATGTGACCACCCAACCAATTTCTTATCCACTGAACAGTCCACCTATCAGAGCCTTATCCCTCCAATTTAGAAAGATGTTGTGGGGGGCTGCGTCAAAGACTTTGCAGAGGTCCAGATAGCTGACATCCATTGCTTTTCCCATGCCCACTGATGCAGTCACTCTGTCACAGAAAGCCACTAGGCTGGTCAGGCACAATTTACCCTTGGTGAAGCCATGTTGGCTGTCTGAAATCACATCCCTGTCCTCTGTATGCTTTACCATGGCTTCTAGGAGGGTGTGTTGCATGATCTTCCCAGACACAGAGGGGAAGCTGACAGGTCAGTGGTTCCCAGGGTCATCCTTTCCATCCTTTTTAAAAACAGGCACAATTTTTCCCTTCTTGTAGTCACCAGGGACTTCAGTAAGCCAATTTGCTTGTTTGATGTTGTCATACTATACCAATAGGTGGCACTAGAAATTTCTTTATTTTTGTATAAAAAAGGACAGTGACAGATTTATATTTTTATCATTACAGTAGAGTACGAAAAGAAAATAAGGTCTTATAGGGCCCAGAGAGAAGAAAAATAGCAATGCTGGCATGGCCTGCAGCTATTTCTTACAACTATTTGCTCTTAAAGATGTAAAGGTAACATTGCTTTTTTATAATACATTTCCTCACTTGCTCCAAAAATTTAGGTAGCATGGGGACTTAGGCTGTATTTCCTGCTGGCATAAATGGGCAACATTTGAATGGCTGAAACAGAGTTTCTCTGCCTACTAAATAGGTATTAGATCTTCTAAATGAAACCATTTTCTGTGGTATAATAAGATGTGTGGTGATAACATGCAAATTCATTATAATTTTGGCAAATTTGCTCCAAAGTTCTATAACGATTTTTTTCAACTAAAAGGTTTTTAACTGGCTTCATAAATTGAACGTCAAAATATTCATGAAATATTGATGATAGGATTTTTTGTGTCATCTTTGGAGACGATATCCGAACACTTCTTTACAACGCCTATAATTTAAGGAAGGAAATGAAAATTGGAACGATTATGTCAGCTTCTCAAGGCATCTAAATTTCCTTTAGAAGACCTGAACACAACCAAACCATTCATGGAAAAGAAAATTCGGTTCTTTTAGCCACAGCCATTTCATGGTGATTGTCTCAGAGGATCAATATGGATGTAAATATTTGAATTTAGTATGTAATAAATAGAAACGATTTTTAGTGGAATTGTTAGTCTTCATTTAGCTTAGATTTATGTGATGTACATTTTTTGAGCGTCTTCTTTTAAAATGAGTTGTAAGAATACATACTGTTATATAATCCACAGGTGACCTTCTTTACTTTCTCACTTACTGTGAACTTTAAATATTTAGTGTTACTTAAACACACTTTAAAGTAAGCATATAGTCATTTTCCTAAATAAGGATTCCTCCCTACCTATATGTCTTGTTGGAAATTAATTGTTAGTTTCTATTAGTCTGAAAATAAGAACATTATGTTTAAAATATATAGAATGCAACAGCAAGAAGTGCTTTCTGTAACGTTCAGGCCAGTGCCATAACATTTCTACACACTGATTTGTTAGGCCGTTTGTAGAAAAAAATGTCAATAGTGAGAAGGAACTGAAGATTTTGCAGTGACTTGATTGAGAAGGAGAGTGATGAGGATGGTGAAGGGGCTGGAGCACAAGCCCTCTGAGGAGCGACTGAGGGAGCTGGGGTTGTTTAGCCTGGAGAAGAGGAGGCTCAGGGGAGACCTTATTGCTCTCTACAACTACCTGAAGGGAGGCTGTAGTCAGGCAGGGGTTGGTCTCTTCTCTCAGGTGACAGGTGACAGAACGAGAGGACACGGTCTTAAACTTCGCCAGGGGAGGTTTAGGCTTGACATTAGGAAGAAGTTCTTCACTGAGGGGGTGATTTGCCATTGGAATGCGCTGCTGGGGGAGGTGGTGGAGTCACCGTCCCTGGAGGTGTTTAAGGAGAGATTGGATGAGGCACTTAGTGCCACAGTGTAGTTGACAAGTAGGAGTGGTTGTAGGTATTGGGTCATAGGTTGGACTCGATGATCTCAAAGGTCTTTTCCAAACTTATGATACTGTGATACTTAGGGATTTAAGGAAAAGTTCACACCACTCATGTTTTTTGCACCAGCTCCCACACTATGGCCCTGGAGCTCAGATATGTGAGATTCAGCTTGGTTAGCGCGTGGTATAAACTACGTTAACAGATTCATGATCACACTCCATAGGATTTAAAGGGACTTGAGAGTTATCTCCATCCAGAAATAGGTGGGCCTCCCATTTACAATGAAGAGAGAAAAAAAGAAAAGCAACTACACAGTCTGTACAGCCACAGTTTTATTAAATGATGACACAGATTGCAGCTACCATCTATACAGATCACTAGTACATCTCTTCTTGCAAATTTCCACAATCTTTTCCAGCCCTTTAGCTTTTGAAAATGGCTCTTTCTAGTAAATTGATACCTGATTCAGTTTCATCTTAGCTTTAAGACAAGTTCCACCATATGTATTAGTACTCGTGCCATGTACATATGTAAGTATCAATAAAAATCAGGAAAAGAGATTACTTAAAAAAATAGGTAAATGGTCACATACATACTTATCCTGTTTATGTATGTTTGCTCCCTTCCCTTAGAACTGCTGCAAGCAAGCAGAGGCACACATATTTTTTACTTTATTTATTCTTGTTAAATGCCTAATTCTACTCAAGCCAAACATTTAAAATGAATGATTAACCATTTGAAGTCAATTCATAATTTTGCACTTAAAACCAGGCACTGAACCGAATCTAGTACCCAAGTATTCAGAAAAATTTTCTAAGAATATATCAGATCAAAATGTAAATTACTAAGTGCTTAATCCTTTGTGATACTGAATAGCTTCAGCCTCCAGTTAAGGACCTGGGAGTGGGTAGGGGAAAGCTTGAGAGAGTTATCACTTCTCGTGACCAAGTCCAAGATGAATTAGTGTAATATACCTAGTGTCATATCTTATTGCTTAATTGACTACCTCTAGGTATAATATAACTGGCTTTATCACAGAAAAATCATTTTGATTTATTTGACGCATTGTATATCATAAGGAAGCACGTATGAGGTTATTAATGTCTTGCGTGGCTGTGATATATTCCAAGGGTGCAGGTAATGCGTTTCATCGTATGTAGCACAAGCTTATTACAACTATTGCCCTGAAGGTTTCTGTTTTTATTTTTATGAATTTTATTTTTATTGCACTTTTCCTCACATTGCCTGCTCTGAATGTAAGAATTAAGTGGTGATTTTTGGCATAAAATATTATACTGTAAATATTGCAGAACTTTATTTGGAACACAGCAATTGGAAATACTGACTATAATACAAATGCGGACTATTACAATTCAATTTGTTTCTAATTTATTATAGGCAATTGAGTTGTTAATTGTTCTCTTTGGCTTATAAACCTCAAGGTCTATCTGTGATAGGCCAAGTGATTGGACCATGCTCTCTAAATAAATGTAGCTCTGTTACATGGAAAAATAAATGTGTCTAGTGAATATGACCTTTTTCCTCATCTTTTCCTAAATATTCTGGAGCTGCTGGAAGAATAAGGCAGATTGTTTAAAATGATAAATTCTAAAATATAGTAAAGTAGTTCTGAGAGATTTTGTTCAAAAAATCCAGTTGATATGATGAGTGCAATACATCTTCATAGGGTAATTAAAAGTCATTTAACTTTTCCAGCAAACAGTTAGTAACTTCACCTAAGTAGTCTGAATGCCTTAAAGAAATAAGCATTCAGACTTGGATTCCAAGTTCTGCCTTTCTGCTTATAGGCTTTCTGGTTTTATTTCCTTTTAAGCAGGTCTCCTGGAACCAGGTAGCATTTTGTCATGTTCCACGAACACCAGTCATACCATTAATAATTACTTTCTCATGTCTTTTTACAATTATCTCACACATATTCACAATTATTCCCATTTATTGAGATGCTTAACTACATTTCTTTCTACACTGTGGAAAAAGTTCCAAGTGAAAATTTGCTTATTATGATCCAAAACCAAACAACATATAGTATCATAGAATGTAACATTATGCTACATACATCTTGCACAATCACATGCAGCATCATTTAGAATGGGAAACTTGAATATATTTTGCTGTCTGACTTTTTAGTTAAGAGGAATCTTAAAGCAGGATGTCAACCTGTGGGTGCTTATCAGCACTTCTAACTCCCAGTGAAGACATGCCTATCTCATGTTTTTCACTGTTTTTCTATTCCTTTGCAGTCATTTCTATTTTATATCAATGTGAAAGACAGGAGAATTGGGCTACTAGCATTTTAAGCAGGCACGTCATGGTTCAGATGTCACTATAACTTTCACTTTCTCTTTCTCTTCTCTCTGCAGGGCCTCAGAGTTGTATATTTAGAGCAGAGCACCACTGCTCCACTGCCTTTCTCCCATTTGAAGCTTTCTGTCAGTTCTATCTGGCTGGCGTAAATATGCACAGCTTAACTAATGCAACTGTGGATGTTGAAGGAGCTCTTGGAGACACGTTAAAAGTTTGAGAAATGTTTCCATCAGAAGATATTTTTCATACTAACCAACAGTTATTTGACAGGGTACATCATTACCTCGAATAAAGGGTATGCTAAGTCAACCACTTGATAGGTTCACATCATGATAACACATTCATCAAGTTTAGATCCCCATCTCCTTCTAACAGCACAACAGAGTTGTTTTCCACGTAAGTATTTTGGTAATTTATAAGGTCTGCTGTGGAAGAAAGCTGCAATTGCAGCTAGTTCCAATATAGCAAGAGAGCAGTATTGTACAGGAACTTGCAGAATTAATCTAGAAAATCTGCTTTCTTTGTGTTTCTGAACTCCAGCTGTTGTCTGGCAATACCTAAGAAAATGAACTTTCTCAGAATGATTTCAGAAAGGCTCTTGGAAGTCAATGAAAGCATCCTGAAGTTCAATTACTTGTCTTGCTATAGATTGCAATATAAATAAATAAATAGATAGATAGATAGATAGATAGATAGATAGATAGATAGATAGATAGATAGATAGATAGATAGATAAACAAATAAATAATACCACCATCAACCTCAGCCAAAAGTATAAATATTAGAATACTCATTGATATGGAGTATCAAAAAATGACAACACAGTCCTTACAGTAAAACAAAAAAAAACCCCAAAAACCCCCAAAAACAACCTAGCAAAACCGAGTCCATAATTATAGTTTTAATGATTTACATTTACTTGTAGAAGTAATTAACCTCAACTTGTAGTGAGAGAACACTAGACTGTCAGTGAAGTTCTGGAAGAGAATAGCTGTAGTAAAGTGAAATACTGAAAGGGGGTTGTATACAACCCACACACCACTTAAGGTTCACTAATATTCTGCTGAAATATTAAGTCCTGATGGTTGGATTTAAAATGATCTCTTTTCTTTTAGCTGCATTTCTTAACTTAAAGTTATCTACAAGCCTCTAACCAGTCATTAGCCATTTTTAGAATCAAGTAATTTTACTCTTTTTAACTTACTCTTGGCATTTTTTCCAAGAAAAATGAAAATAAAGGAAAAAAAGAGAAAAAATATAAAGACACGGGACAGATTTTCTATTAAAAATATGGGAATGTCTTTAAGAAGATTTGAGAAATATTTTGCAATTTGCTTATAACAGCTCTTCAATTTCAATTGTTTTCTCTAAAGACACATCAACAAACTTTTGGAGAGAAGAGGATAAGTATCTCTGAACGCCTAAATATATTTAAAGGTAATGTTTAGAACTATGTCCAGTTCTGGGCCCCTCATTTTAAGAAGGATGTTGAGATGCTGNGTGTTTAAGGAGAGATTGGATGAGGCACTTAGTGCCACAGTGTAGTTGACAAGTAGGAGTGGTTGTAGGTGTTGGTTCATAGCTTTGACTCGATGATCTCAAAAGTCTTTTCCAACCTTATGATACTGTGATACTGTGAGTGACAAGAAATAGATCTAAATCTATAGAACTAATTCTCAACACAAAAATGCAAGCTGAGATTGACTGAGTGATCTGCTACACTGCAATGGACACAAGAATACTTTTCCACTTCTAGGGAGACTGGGTGAAAGCTATCAAGCAGTCTGTGTCAAAATATTTGTTCCTTGATCTACCATACTAAGGATGCATACAGTGCTGGTAGCCCTGCTGATGTGTACTGAGCTAGTCATGCATACCAATAGGGCTGTGAGGCCTTCAAGAGTAAATTCTGATTTATGCTGTTAGTAATTGTTTCTATTTTCTGTCCCTCTCTGCCCCCTTCCTTTCCTCCCCCAACAACAATTGTCTATTTGTGCCAACAAGGTGTTTAGCAGGAAAAAACAAGGTAGGCTATATTCAAATGGTTATTGCTCATCTGTTCTTTTTCTGGGAAGATTGCAGCTTACTAGTATCATGTAATTGCTGCAGTATAAATCTGTGCTTTCTTGTTCCGCTTCAAGTTCTCTGCAATTAAAACCATCTGAAAAAGCATCCAGTTGCCTGAAACACTAGAGAATTTTTTTCTGTCACAGTTTGGAGAACTGGGAATTATTGTCAAAAATACTACAAACACATTATCTTTTATATATTCCCTAAGGCAAGTGCATTAAATACATCAAATTTATCAGTCTTAGTAGGTCCCAGTTTAATAAAATTATTTGTCATATACAATGTGCCGCAACCACCAGAGAGCTGTGATGATTCAGATGTATGTAGAGGGCTCATACAAGGGTCTCTATATCTTAATAGCCCATGTTAACTTTCTGATGAATTCCTTTTGGGAACCATGGAAGGGAATAAGGCAGTCCTAAACAAAAAGATGAATTGGTGCTATGTGCTATTAGTGCACGGAGAGGGCAAGATAGATTACTGAATCTACTTTTTTTTTTTCTCATTTTGTACTCTCCTTGTAATTTGTGTGTGGAAATGACTTTTTTGTTTCCTCCGTAAATGGGAGTCGACCCCCAGCTTAATGAATCCATGATGTTTTATCAAAGCTTTCAGGTCCACCAATAGAATAATATCTATTCTAGCAGGGGTTCAGTTAGTCTGAAATCTTGAGTCAAAGAAATGACAGGTAGACCAAAAACTTTGTAACCTGATGACTTTGCCATTGCTTGTGGCAATAAATTCTGTTACTTCCAAGCCCCTGGAGTCGCCATGCACAAAATCAGACTACTCAGACTTCATGAAAGGAGGGATGGGGACTAGAGGGAAAAATTCCTTTGACTTTTAGTCCAGCAGGAATAATTTTTTTTCCCACTTTAAAATATTACATTTTCTTTTTATCTGTTATCATAACAGTCTGCTAGTCTCTACTTCAGAAAGTAAACACTTATGTCAATGGGATTTAGTCCCTTATGATACTCAGCCAGCCAGATGTTTTGAGACTTATTCTTTGTCCAGATGAGCAGACAAATTTTTAAAGTCAAAGTACCAAAAGAAGCAGGGTGCATCAGATAGCCACAATCTTTATTTTTTGTACTTCTCCTCTCCTATTTTATTCCAAATTTTAAGTAAAAGTAAGACAGAATAGTGAAAAGCTGTATGCATTGAGAATGTTATTTCTTAGCTATCAATAATCACAACAAGAAAATTAATACTTTGATACATTTATGATTGCAGGTAGAAAACTTGAACGCTTAATCATGACATGTAATTTTTACCTCTACAGTACTTCCCGGAAAGAATACACTAGGAGCAAAACAGCATATCATTCCACGTAATGGAAAAGATCTAGGCATCATTACAGACAGGAATGAAAACATGACCTGGATATTGGTTTTGGTTTTGGTCACGTCATTATGGAAAGACTGAAAACTGTATGAATGGAAAAGATCTCTAGGAGAATAACAAAAAACAGGTAGGGGCAAGTGAACAGGCTCAAAGTAGAGATTCAAAAGACGTGATATAGTGAAAGTACAGTAGGCATTCTAGTATACTTATTTCTATAAAATAAGTTCTAGATGTTAGTATGACATTTAAAACCAACACTTTTAGAACTGACGTTGTAATTCTTCTAAGAGTTACTTAACCTAAGGAACTCAATTCCACATAATATTTAGCAGAGCTTCCAATGTAAGCTTAAAATCAGATCAACCTTTTCTAAGACTCACCACTGCACAGAACTGAAAGCAATCAATCTTCATGATGCGGGATATCAGCTTGTCACCAACTGGTACCAGGGCAAAAGTTCTCACCCATCAAGAGCAATAAGCAAGTGCTTTAATTTAGTTGTTTGTTTTGTTACCCCATGAAAACTGAGTATGACAGTAGAATAGTGTTTGTTTTTTTCAGTATTTCTTAAAGCCACCTATACTATTTTTATGCTACCTTCACTTTAGAACCTGCACTCTCTATCAGATCACAGTATCACAGTATCATAAGGTTGGAAAGGACCTTTGAGATCATTGAGTCCAACCTATGACCCAACACCTACACCTACTCCTACTTGTCAATTACACCGTGTCAGCTCATGTCAGCTCAGCTGAGATCTGAATACCAAAATGCATTCTCTTGAGATATGCAACTGGGAATCTTCAGTAGATAGCAAAGTTTCTACCCAAATGGAATACATCAAGAAGAGTAGCCAATTCACACTGCATCAGTAAGTTCAGCTCATTAGTTCATAGGCAGAGGCATAGACCTTCAGATTAACAGCCGGACTGGAGAGTGTGTGGTCCTTCCTGGGATGGAGACAGTAAACACAAGCTACTGCAACAGACACTGCTTGATTCCCTGATGCTCAGCTGCAGGTCTGACATGCAATGAAGGGATGAAAAACCATTGCCACTTTCCTTTACAAATCACTTCTTAAGCTTTTTCATCTTACTTCCTGAAGGTGTACATTAAGTGTTTATTGGTCATAACATTTGATCATATTGTCCAGAGGGCAAGAAAAGTTTAAAACCACTGCTCATTCTCTAAGTGAATATTAAGTTACAAGTGACAACTATGATTCAGTACATTTTCTCAAAGCTAGTGCAGTATAAAACAACAACAACAAAATAACAACAGAAAAAAAAGAGTTCTATTATTCTCTCCGATTTGAGGGAAAGACAAGATCACAATAGACTTTATTTTGGTCAGTGTGATGGATGGGAAGACAGTTATATACCACTGTTCCATATTTCTTGAAGTCTAAGGAGGGAGAGAAAAAAAATTGTTGTCAAGATCTGAAAATGAATGTCAAAAGTACCTCTCTTCTCAAGGAACTTTAGGAGATAATGAATCTATGACCTACTTGTGGAGGTAGACTTGTAAGAATTTTTAGTTGCCAGTACCAATATTATTGTTAACAAGTTTGCGCTTACCACATTAAAATAAAGATTTTTTATCAAAATGAAGTATTTAGTGTTGTTATAATAAGAATTTTATTATTTAGATCATTTTAAATCAAAGGAATTTATTCAAATATTTGTGGGATTTCTTATTCAAATAAAAGGCATAATCACAGCACTATGTTTTCAGATTTGAGAGATGAAAGCGAAATGAAGTATAGATCTTAGCACTCCCCTTTTTAATGGACATTGGAAAATACACTCTGTTCCTGAGGATCCATAGGAAAGCACTACAGTTTCAAGCTGCCACACCGTATACCTTTCTAACTGCAGTGACCTGATATACACTTCAGTAGAGCAACAAAGTCAGGCACTGAATTAATATTTTATCTATTCTTGTGTTCTGAGAAAAGAAAAAGGGTTCCTCTGCCCTAGAGAAAACAGCAAAATTCAACCATGAATGAAGAGCAAAGAATGAACTAAGTATTAGCATTAAGCTTTCTATATACTCAGTTAGACATCATACATAAGTTAGGTCACAAAAAGCCAGCTGTACAGAGGCTCTTACGTGGTTCGAACTCCAAGCTGCTTCACGTATTGCTGAAGCATGAAATTCTAGTAACATTTCTTGTATCCTATTATTTAACCACACTGGAGTTTGCAACTTAACTAAACAACACCTACCATACTTCTGTTGTTATACCAAGACACTTTTCCAGTTACATCAGTAAATAATAATCCTCAATTAAGAGAAATGTAAGAAACCCTTGATCGTCTAGCAGTTATGTGGGTTTTATGCTCTTCTGACTAACCTTAAACACAGAATATCATTGACTTATTGCCACATCAGCTTCTGTCTAATATCCTGAGCTGCTGAAAAATCACGATTTCTGCCATAGGAAACTCGTTTCATTAAGAAAGTTAGTGATAGGGCCTACAAACTCTGTTCTCTCTTCTCAGATTCAGCTACTTTAAACTGCACCACATCAGTAACGGGCAAAAGCTGTCACGTTCTGAAGAAGGATTTGCAGAACCTAAGCTGATCTATGACTGTGTTGGTAGTGTTTTCCATTTCACTTTCTTATCTCCAAATTGCTAATGTTCTTAAGGCACACCACAAAAGAGCTGAACAGATAATCAAAATTTTTCTGCAAATCCACTTCACAATCCCTGAATTTATTCTTTCTGTTTTCTCTCACCTGCTTTGAGAACAAGCTGTCAGATTTTGGTGGTAAGGAAAGGACAAGAAATCCTGTTCTTAAGAGTGGAACAGCTGGAGCAGGCAAAATAACTGTCAGTTGGAGAACTGTTCAGTTACACTCCCTTATGACACAGAATCTGTGGACATCAAAATAATGCTACTAAAGTGCATTTCGTTGTCTGTATCATTTCAGGCTTTTCTTCAGGGGAAAGGAACTGTACAAGAGGAAGTCAAAACCTCCATGTTTACCAAACTTCATTGATATCACACTTATTCACAGACATTATATATTATCAATGATAGGAAACACATTGGAGAATTGAAAGAGCTCAGGTGCAACAAAGACAGTGTTTCACATGTAGGTTTGCCACTATTTGCTTGACAATAATTAATGATTCTTACTTCTATGCAGAAGTTGATGGCAGAATCTTAGAAGTGATCCTTAGTCTGCTGTGACACAGGAAATAACCTTCTTTATTCCTCCATGGAAGAAATTTTAATTAAAGCCCTCTTCAAATCAAATTTCCTATATTTTCTAGATTGCCCATGTAGGAACTTCAGTTCATGTCATTACTCATTCCTTGGCTGCTGGAGACTTCCTCCAGTTCCTCAAATCGCATTGTTGCAATTAATACACGTCTGAAGATCTTACATCATTACAGTTAATGGCTCTGTAGAGAACACAGAACTGCAACCATGTGATTAACATTTCATAATAGGATTTTATTTTGAGGCCTTTATGCTTTTTTAAAAGAGAATTTAATGAAAAACCTTGCTAGCCTTCAGAGAATAAGCATCCTTATTTATTGACTTTTAGCAATAAGAGCAAGCTCTCTCTGCTGTACATACTCTTCTAGCACTGGAAAATCCTGCTTATTCATGCCAGTGGCCTAAGCAAACAATAAGGCAAGCACAGAAAAATATCTTCAAACCTAATATGACTCAGATTAAGATCAGCTCCCTAGACCACCAACAATATTGTATAGCTTAGAGAAAGTATAGACTAATGAATTTGAGTAGCTGCTGTAAAAATATTTTTAAAACATATAATAGGTTCACAAACCCATAAAAGTGGGATCAATTTTCACTGAAATGCAGTTTCAGACATACCTGGGTATAAAAGCTATAGAAAGATATGACTAATATTTAAACTGTATATTTAGCATCCATTTAAAGTAATGTTTAATTTATTTTCCCTAGTGATTTTAACCATGGAACTGATTAATGCCAATAGCATTGTAGAAAATTGGAAGTAGAATAGCTTCAGGTGTAAAATGTGGTTACTTCATTGTCCTACTTCACTAAGCAGGGAATTGAAAGCTTGTTGGTTAGAAAGAAACCTTGATTTGCCACATTCCTGTAACTATTTTCTTGTTGTTTAAAATTTGGTTATATTTGATACTAATGAACTAGATTCAGCTGTCTGATATTTTAAAACAGCTTCCTTAACCACAAGTCGGAAAATTGCTTTTCAAAATTTCCATTTCCATTTCCATCCATTTGGGAACTGGATTTAACCTTGAATTTTTAAGACTTTTTATCTTTAAAATTTAGGAGATTTTGGCAATGAAGTCTTTGATGTCTGATCTTATTAGTTAATCTGTTCAACTTGTCTAAGGTCTCAGAACCTCAGGATGACACGACAATGCTTCTCCTTATGTAGCTACCAGTAGTCATCTAGTTAATTATAAATGCTTAATCTTAAATTAATTTACCCCATACTAGCTCTGCCAAGGTAGCTTTCCCAACTATGCTCAAGACTCATCATATGCTTGAAACTGGTTTCTGGTTTTTTGGTTTGTTTCCAACTAAGTGGTTTTAAAGCAACAGGTGATGAATATAGGCTCCTTACTCTATATTACAGACTAACCAATAAGGCAGTCATTCCAAGAATGGTAACACATACCCTTTTCCCATTTGAATAAATGCAAAGACTTATCTCTCTTCTTACCAGAGAGTGGCATAAGGAGGGCAGAATGGATGTCAGTGCAGAACTTTCAAACTCTTCTTGATATTTAGGTGCAGTACTGAAAAGAATGCAAGATTAATTGGGGCAAAACCCAGAGAACAGCTGATTCTCTTAAATATTGAGCAAGCCTTTACCCTGAGAGTAAGGAGATTATATGTCTTTAGGCATGTTTAAAACTGTAAATAGAATTCAAGTATGTACATTTTAAATATTTAGGAGTGCATGTTTCTTTTTCTTTGGAAAAAAGAAACGTGCTCTTCACTTTAAGCACTCATTAGAGTCAATAGAAACCTTGTAGAAACTTGCTCTGCTATTTGCAAGTATGATGCATCTTCTGCCTGAACAGTTATGTGTTGCTCAAATATCCTCTGAACTCAGTTTTTATTTTTTATCATACTTTTCCTGATTATTACGATTACTCTGATTTTTCTAGTTCCCATTTCTTGACACTTAACTTTTAATTCTGTATAGCATTATAAAAATACGATGTAGCTTGTGTCTGTCTTTTTAATGTGCAATGTGAACCTGGAATATATGGAGAAATTATTTACAGAACTTAGTTAAAGTTTCACCACTGACAACCTTCCAGATGGAATATGAAAGAACTTGACTTAAATAGGAAGTTTTTTTATTATTAGGGCAGCTTCACTATTCTCTATATTGGGATTGTTTCCTTAAGAATCCTATTACTTGTTACTACTTTGTGGTTGCCAGTTTGTAGAGGTTATTTTGGCAAGCTGTTAAAGTCAACAGAAAGACCTGTTCTCGCTTAAAAACTCCACCTTCTAACACTTTAACTTGTCTGCAGGGTTTTGTATATATTTTTTTTTTTGTTAAAAAGTCATTAGAGTTACAAGCTCTATTTCAGATTTATCATTAGCAGCCACAAATAGGCATAGCAACCTGCACCCTTTGTGATGCTAGAAAGTAAGTGTCTATGGAACCTTCAAAGCAAGCACTTCCTCTGAAAGCCCTAACCCTGAATTTCTGCTTTACAAGAAACTGAAATGGAAGAAATCAGTTACAATTCACAGAAAGATCTCTAGGGATGAACATTAGATATCATCTGGCAAGACTGCTTATAGAGTGCTTTATGTTAATGTTACAGGGTACTTCTACAAAAATATTTAAGACATGCCTCTGTTCAGATCTGCGCCAGGTTCTGGGGCTGGTCAGAGGAGCGATGGTATGAAGCCCCCTGATCGTTCTTTGGCCTCATGTAGATTTATTTCATATTCTGTATAATGGGCCACACAGGGACTGAAAAGTATAGATCTTCAAAAGACAGTATCAGCCAGTTTAGGTTTCTTAGGTAATGCATCAGCTTTGATACCACATAATCTCTGTAGGTGCTCAGTTTCTTTAATTTTTGTTTGCTTGATTTCTCTCAGCGAAATTCTCTCAACCACAAAATATCTGCTTCAAGGAATGCCTTTTTAAAGTTATAAGCATCTAAATAGTCTCTCTCACACACATTTCCTGCTAGGCATTCCTCTGATCATCTTTTCCCAGCTAAAGAATATTCATATATATAATGAAAAGTTCAGTGATTAGAATACATCCTAGGGAAACACAGAAGGTGGGTTGAGATGTATCTATTCTCTTCTCTGCCTAATGGGCAAAAGAAGTTGCATTTCCTTTTATTCTTCCTTTTCTTTTTTCTTTTCCTTTCCCCAGAAGAATGTTCCAAATAAAATATATCTACAGTGTGGTACTCCATTTGTCATATCTGTCTACACTGTCTCACTTTTCTGAATATTCATTAGGCGAAAGGCAGCATATGGCAAGTTGGTAGAACACTCATACAGAATACATGAGACTTGGCTTTCTATTATGGTTTCTTCCTCATATTGTGTTATTCTGCTATGCCTAGTTAGACATCAGTTTAGTCATTTCCTTTTCATGTAAGAATTAAAATATTCGTTCTGACAAATTAAGCAAATAAGTTTTCTATTCATTCATCAAACCAGTGTGGAACCACAATTGAATTTGTTAGGCAGCCAGGAATGTTTTCTACTTTTTCACTGCTTTATTTGCTAGTTATAACTAGCTCTCTCTCTCTCTATTTGTCCAAGAAATAGGAGAAATTATTATAAATAATAATGTTTAATCTCTCTTCTATAATACACAGCATGGTACCAGATCAATAATGATAATAATTGTATGATTAAATATAATGTTATGGGATGGTATATATGTCCATAGTTATGTGTGTATATATATTTAGTAAATAAATATAAAATAAATAATGAAAGTCAATCTAGAGAAAACTGCTATCAAACAATGTTCAGCTGTTTGGGAAAATTTCTGTAACGTATGACTATCTTGCACTAATTGTATAATGACTCAAATCATGGGATGACAAAAACTGTTAACATTTAATTCCCTCTGCCAAACTGCAGATCTTCTATAACACTGAGCTAAGTTCCAATAAAAGAATAAAAGAAAGAAAAGTTGATATGCACAGTGCTATGCTATAATAATCCAATTATTTCCCATAGTGCAGATATGGTATGCAATTTCCACACCTGTGACTCCAGAGACATGTTATTTGCACAGTTTGGATCTGAATGCCTAGTCAAATTTTACCATGGTGCCTTGGGTCAGATTTATGTTAAATTTCTCTCTTTATAAACTCCATGATCACATATTATTTTCTGGTGTGCCAGTTACATACACTGCTCTCTTGCTTAGCAGGCAATCTTTCTTGATGATCAACTTCTGCATCCTTGTGTTTAGTAGCCATGTCATAAAGGCAACACCTGCAGTGAGAAGCACCAGCTCCACAGTGGGGGAAATGAGAAAGGTGGGGATTGTGTTTTCCTCATGGCGTTTCATCTGCCTTTCATAACGTAGCTCTGCTAGTAGTCTTGGGCAAAAGACCATTTTATTGTACAGAAAGAAGACTTGTGGCCAGTGTCTGAGAGATGGGATTTTAAACATCTTTGTCATCAGATGTCAATGCACTTGTAGCACAGAAGAAATGAATGAGGTATAGATCAGGAATCATGGTCCTAATATATGTTCTAAATGAAAAAAATTAAATGGCAGTATTGTCTGATGCTTAGGGCCATACAAGCACTAACAAATTTTTCCTTTTTTATTGGATCTACATCAGTTGATTGTATTTTACATTTCACATTTGCATTTACGACTATGTTAAACTTCCTGTCTAAATCAATTATATTCCTGTCTTCAACTGTGCAAAGCAGTCAGAATTATTCTTCCTATTTAGCAACACAATATTATTGTGTGTCTGTGCATAAAGTTATAAGTTGTATGTGAAAATAAATAAATATATTCTATTTGATTATCTGTTCTTTCTCTTTTTTTATGCTTTACTGTTGGTCTTTGACAAATGTGAAGCTTACAGCTTTCTACAGTGAAAAAAACTATGAGACAACTCCTTTAAAAAATCATCTTCTTTGAGTTAGTGACAAAGGGCATCACCCACTGGAATTCTGGATCACTTAGAAACACACATTGTTGTGTGACCAGCTGTGGTGCAACCATGTGCTATATGTACCCATGTAGCATCACCAAACTAACACCATTCCAGGAAATTTAAGTACTTCAAAGCACCAATTAACAAAGTCACTGGACATTTTACTGTTAAAAAGTTTTCTGTAAATAACAAACAAATAAAGCCCTCAAAACAAAACCACAGAGTTTCTTTACAGGTGTGGAATTCACCCTAGTTCAAAAGGGATATTTTCTTTTTCTTCTGAAACTGAATTGACTGGAAACAGAACTCATCGGTTAGGAGGGCAAAACCCCTTTTCTCACTGTTGCATTTCACGTTATTGAAATGAATTGCTTAAAGTTTAACCTGCAAAGTTGCATTGAAATAATCTCAGATAGTCTATTGTCTTTTGAAACAAAAAGTTATTAAATGCAGAAGAGTTTGATTTTAAAGGTCACAGACATACAAAGAAACACTAAATGCCTAGTAGAATATGTCCATTACCATGTTCTTAGGGCAGCACCCACCATCCTTTTGCTCATCTCTCTCTCAGGACTGCTTTCCTCCTTGCCAGGCTTATCTATAACCAGAACTGCAAATGATTTTATTAACACATTATTCACACAGTATCACAGTATTGTAAGGTTGGAAGAGACCTTTGAGATCATCGAGTCCAACCTATGGCCCAACACCTACACCTACTACCTACACCTACTCCTACTTGTCAGTTACACCATGTCACTAAGTGCCTCATCCAAATTCTCTTTGAACACCTCCAGGGATGGTGACTCCACCACCTCCCTAGGCAGAGCATTCCAGTGGACAATTACCCTCTCAGTGAAGAACTTCTTCCTAATGTCAAGCCTAAACCTCCCCTTATATAACTTTACAAAGAGATGTTCTTCTTGACTAGATCACATAGTTTCTTTCTCCACCCAGTACTGCTTCTCTGCAAACCTTCTTCCAGATGCTTTTAATTAATTTAATGCTTATAATGTTCACTCTACTCCATTGACTCATTTATGGACTATTTTCTGCCAACAGCCAAAAGTGACAAGTTGTAACATTTGAAATCAATAGACACTCTTCAGAATGCACATCACATACCTTCGTTGCAAAAACAGAGACCATGTTTCACTGAAGGGCACTTCAGCATGAATTTCTTGCAAACCTATAAGACAATTCTTATCTATATCTCCTAGGCTGGAGACACAAGTATTATACAAAGTCTTTTTATGGGATCTTGTAGTGTTTCTTTTTTTTTTTTTCTTGTCATAAGTCCTTAAAGGGTCTACATGTCATTTTTTGCTTTCTGATTTTACACTTCTATATCAAGTCACTGAAATTTTGAAGACATACCTTAAGGTGTTTAATTTATTTTTTCTGTTGAATATAATGTTTTATAGTGTTGTCTAAGTGTTAGTGTTCTCGTCCATTTAAAAAAATCATAAGATGACAAAAGAAGTAATAGAATTGAATAAAAATCAGCAAGAGTGAATCACACTATTTGAAAATTCAAGTCTCCCCTCCCCCTTGGTAACCTAATTTTTAATACAATTGGGAAAATGACATGTATAATGTGTCCTCATTGTCTATAGGTTTGGCCTAATTCAGTACAGGTGGGGATTGATTTTAAAAGCCCTCACAGAAAATTAGTGCTGTCAGTCCTCTCTCATTTTTACCAATTCTCATTTCAACTGTGTCAGTACAGGAAAGAATGAGACATGGTTTTCAATATATACGGTTGATCCTTTTGGACATTTTCATCTTAATCATCAGATTTCTTTCTTAATCATCACTTTCTTTCTGTTATTTCCCTCCTGGAAATGTAATGCAAACATCTAGCAATGGAAAGATTGTCGGTTTTGTAGGCACCTAATTTGAATACATTATCATTAACACAGCCTTTATTTTAAGAGGTGCAACTGAACCATACTATGCTGTGTTTGAAATACTAACTGAAATACTTCTTACTGTAAGGCAAGACTTGAAGATGCTTGAGCTAGCAGGCAGTATAATCAGTAAGTTTACCTACATTTCTCTGGAGACTCAAGTATGGTCTATGAATAAGGATAACGTTTCATAAAGATGTATCACTAAGTTCCAGTTTGTACTCAAGTAAAAACAGCATTATATTGGATCTGCACATGGCTACTCTCAAGACAGCAAAATGAAAAACAAGGCATTTAAAATATTTTACAATTTCAGCAACATGCAGTGATAAGGTAGTTAGCTGATAAGGTTAAGGTGGAAAAATTGCTTTCAATCCAATCTACACCTCTAACCAGTGCTGTGCTGATCTATGAGGATTTATTAGCTTGAGCCAGTTATGGTTAGAGCTCTTCACTTTGAGTTAGTGTTAGATGGAGATGAATCAGATGCCTCTGCATCAGGCTTCATTGAGCCTAAGTGGTGTAAATATGCATCCATACAGTTTAATAAACTGAAATAACAATTTACAAAGGAAACAACACAATTATCTGAGGAGTCATTGTTCATCTGCAGAGACAGGGCCTTTGATAATCCATGAATTTCTTTTAAGGAATCCATCGAAAACAATGAACAAAAGCAAGTTCCTACAGACTATGTATTTGGTTTAGGTGACAAGGACTTGGTAGTGGTGAGGGCTGTAAGAGTGGCCTCTGTGAGAAGGAGCTAGGGTTACCCTGTGCTGGACACAGCTCGTTCTGCCATGAACTCACTCCTGGCTGCAGCTGAACCCAACAATCAAGTGAGTAACACCCCTGTGAAAACATATTCAAGAGGGCAGAAGAGGGAAAAAAACAACAAAAATGCAACTACAAGAGCAAACCAGAAATAACAGAGAAAATACCAAGGTCAGAAGATGTTCCATGGTGGAACAGATATTTTATGCAGCCTGTGGAGGACCCTTGCTGGAGCAGGGGAAAATTGTATAAGAGAAGGAGATTCAGAGAAACCATTGTGTACTGACCACAGCCCCCATCCCCCGTACCACTTGAAGGAGCAGGCAAGAAGTTTGCAAGTGAGGGAGTTAAGTTCAGCGAGGGAGAAAGAATTCATTCACAGAATGATTTTAATGTTTATCTTTTTGTTTCCAATTATCTGGATCTATTTTAATTGGTAATAAATCAGTTTTCCCCAAGTCAGCTCCGTTTTGCCTATAACAGTTATTGGTAAGTGATCTCAATGTCTCTATTGAAATCCATCATTTTTCTCTTCGTATTATCTCCCCCTGTCCTGGTGAGGAGGGAGAGTTATTGAGTGGCTGGATGGGCATCTGGCTGTTAACTGATGCTAATCCACCATGTACATATATAGAGACATATATAGAACTTTCAACTGCAAAACCTCGAAAGGGATTTAAGCTTACTTTGCAAAAATGTTACAAGTCTTCAAAACGAAAAAAGGCCCTTTCCATAACATTTAAGAGGTCATGAGAAATACTTCAAGCTTATTCTATCAAAACTTAGCCCTCTTTTGTCCCTAGAAATCGTCAAGGCTAAACAGGTCTTGTTCATTGTCTAGCCTAGTGAATTTTCTGAGTCAATTACTTAATATCCTGCTGTAAAGATGTAGCCTGTTCTTTAAACAATATTCCAGTTTGCTGCATGAAAGCTTCAATTCCTCTCTTACACGGCATGAAGTTCCTTAACCTCTGCTGTCGCCCTTCTATTTACATTTTGGCAAGGCTAATGGTACTTTTCAGATGTTCCTTTCCTGTTCAGTTTCCTTCCCGATATGCGGGATTTTCTTCTCATCTGTACTCATATTCAGTCAAGTCCTTTTTCTGTCATCCACGTCACAGAATGACAACATAACCCCCCCAAATATCTAATTTGTCTTTAAAAGTCAGTTTTGGCTCACTGAATAACACACCAAAATTCTAAATGCATCATTACTATATGATCTGCTTATGTCTTTTAGTTGCAATCTGAATTCTGAATTACAGGATCAAAATATATTTTGTTTTGATTTGAGGAAAATTACATTCCTTAAATACTTTTCCTTAAATTATAAGGGATTCCCTCTTAAGCAAGGTTTTTACTCTGGGTAATTACGTTATACGCACAAATATATATGTATAAATACTGTATAAATTTTCACTTAACAAAGGTCATTTTATCTATCAAATGAAAAAAAGCCGCATCGCACCACATGTCAGTTAACATCTCTTACCTTTTCCTTAAGTCTACCAAAGGTGATTCATATCACCACATTAATTGGTAGCTATTTTGGATTATACTTAGAATATGATGAATCCACCACCATACACATACATACGTACGTATGTATGTATATAATTNTCAGTCAAGTCCTTTTTCTGTCATCCACGTCACAGAATGACAACATAACCCCCCCAAATATCTAATTTGTCTTTAAAAGTCAGTTTTGGCTCACTGAATAACACACCAAAATTCTAAATGCATCATTACTATATGATCTGCTTATGTCTTTTAGTTGCAATCTGAATTCTGAATTACAGGATCAAAATATATTTTGTTTTGATTTGAGGAAAATTACATTCCTTAAATACTTTTCCTTAAATTATAAGGGATTCCCTCTTAAGCAAGGTTTTTACTCTGGGTAATTACGTTATACGCACAAATATATATGTATAAATACTGTATAAATTTTCACTTAACAAAGGTCATTTTATCTATCAAATGAAAAAAAGCCGCATCGCACCACATGTCAGTTAACATCTCTCACCTTTTCCTTAAGTCTACCAAAGGTGATTCTTATCACCACATTAATTGGTAGCTATTTTGGATTATACTTAGAATATGATGAATCCACCACCATACACATACATACGTACGTATGTATGTATATAATTGTGTATATAAATACATATATACAGACACAAATAAATATATACCTCTATCAGTTATTATAAACCACTCATTATATGTTCATAGCAGATACTCTGGTAAATTAAATTGAATAGAGACAATAGGATATCCAAAGATCCTCTAATAAGGTAGCATAAAGAATGTAACCTGTTATCTGTCAAAGAGGTATTTCTCTTTTCTGAGTGAGAAGTAGCCACATGTCTCAGAGTTATACCCAAGACCTTTACTACAAGAAATGTAGCTTTGTTTAGCTGATGGTGGAATATTAAAAAGTATTTATGTTACATAAAATGCAAACATCTTTGAAAGTCATTGAGTTATATCTTTTTGAAACTTTTAAAGCATGTCCTCATATTACAATCCAGTTCTCTTCAGACATGTAAAAGTCTGGCCACCAGAAACATTGATGCAATTAGATGTTTCCAAAAATGCCATCAGACATGGGAAATGACTTCTTGTGTATCTGTTGTCATTATGCCTGTATATTCTCACAATTTCCATAAAACTATCAAAGTTGATATTTTTGTGGTGATTAAAATAAAACTGGGCGATAAATTTTTCATAATTTTATTTTGATTTTCATCAGGAAATTATATGTTTATATGTTTTGTAGCCTAAATAATTTCTACTGCATGATAAGTTATACACTAGAAGTTTCTGCATATTTTCACCAACTCAAAAAACAGATTTTAGGCTTTGTCAAGGTTTAGCTGCAGCTCAGCCCGATACACAGCTAAACGTTAGCAGTTGTGAAGCCTCCAGGGAAAGGGGAAAAGGAAATGAGAGAAAAGTC
The DNA here is from genome assembly GCA_013389885.1 of Geococcyx californianus. NCBI lineage: Eukaryota > Metazoa > Chordata > Aves > Cuculiformes > Neomorphidae > Geococcyx > Geococcyx californianus. The sequence goes on along the minus strand of VWPV01016574.1, from coordinate 15,299 downwards.
TTGTAGGTTGGAAACTAAACCCAAACCAGCTGTAAAGAAATACTATTAATAAGAAAATAATAAAATATATACAGCTATATATCAGCTACACATGAAAGCTGTATCGAAGAGCAAAAAGATAGATACTGACCAACAAAGAAGAGGAGCTTGACCCTTCTGATCCCTCAGTTTCATACCAAGTATGATGTATATTAAATGGAATACTTTGTTGGCCAGTTTGGGGTCACCTGTCTTGTTTGCCCCTCCCTGCAGGTGCAATCCCTTTGCACCTCTTTCACTTACCTTCCATCAACTTGAGGATGACCTTTGTCTCCATAGGGATAAATATAAACAATAACCTTTCCGCACACCATTGCCCCGTGTTATCACTTCGGAAACACTGTCTGAAAAACATGCCACTAACAAGCAGAAAATGGAGTTACATAGATAAGGCTTAGTTTATAAGTTAGAAAGCTGATTCTGCTTTAGCTCAAACCAAAACAGATGCAAAAAGTTGTCTTTTGCGTTAGTTCATATTTAGAAGTGTACACCGCAAGTATCTAAAAGTTAAATCAGATGAATTTTCTGCTACCAGAAAAACATAGAGTATCACATGTTTGAAAGAAAATTACCAGTTTTCACACAGCAAAAAGTGGAGCAGGAACTTACAAACAAATCCATGAAAATAATTCTCCATGCCTATTTGCAGCTAGACTGTGGTTCATTGGAATTATCAAATGATGTAAAGGTGGGTGGAAAAAGACAAGCATTGCAATAATCTTCAAGAAAGCAAGACAAAGGGTTTGGAAAACCTTCTGGCACATCAGTCTCATTTCAGTCCCTGGAAAGACTGTGGAGCTAATCCCTCTGGAAGCCATTTCCAAGCACATAAAGGACAAGAAAATGGCAGGAAAAAAGCAGGATGGGTTTACCCAGAGCAAATTGTTTCTAACCAGCCTGATTGCCTTCTGTGACGAGAAGATAAGCTTAATGCACAAAGGGAGAACAGTGGTTGTTTCATACCTTGACTCTAGTAACACCTTCAACATATTCACCCATTATTTTCTTACAGCTAAATTGGTGATACCGACAGCATAAGGTAGACAATACAGCTGACTGCCACACTCAAAGGTTATCATCAGTGGTATAAATCATGCTGGTTATTTCGTGTGCTACTATTTAATGTATTTGTTAGCAACCTGAATAAGGTCTCCGGTGAACAACAAGCTGATCATGAGGCAACACTCTGACCTTGTAGAAATGAAGACATACTGACCTATATGAGAGATAGTGTAGACAGCAAGTTCAGGGAAAAAATTTTTCTCTACTTTGCACATGTGATACTGTGTGTAGTGTACTGTGTACAGTTTTGCTCCCCAGTGCAAGAAGGGCATTGAGATACTTAAGTGATTCTAGTGGGCCACTCCAGACATACTGGAGTATTTGACATACAATGAGAAGCAGAGAGAACTGGGGTTTTTCAGCCTAAAGAAAGGACTATTGAGAGGAGATCCATTTGCTGTTTTAATCTATTTCATGGGAGGATGTACATAAGGCAGGGCCAGAGTGTTGTCAGAAGTCTATAGTGATGTCCAGTGACAGGATAAGAGTCAATGGAGAGAAACAGGTACTCCGACCAGGCAGGAGATAACTTCTTTTGTTGTGAAAGTAGTTAATTTCCAAATCAGATTGCCAAGAGAGGTTGTGGCATTTGCATCCTTGCAGATTTTCAAACTCTATTAGATGTGGTCTTAAGCAACATACTCTAATTTACCCCGCTTTGAGTTGAGGACTGGACTAGACAACCTAAGAAGTTCTTTTCAAATCAAACCTAAATTAGCTTACAATTCTTTCAGTATCATCTGTTCCCCTGAATGTTAGAAAGCATCTATAAACCACTGGAAAAATTTTGCAAAAAAAGGATAAAGATCTACTGAAATAGCATTTTGCATGTATGTTATAATCCAAAAGAGTCTTAGTCTTTGTATTCTGAGATATAATCTATGTAGACAGTGCTTGTATTATGAATTGTAGTTTATAGAGGTAAGAAATGAAACCTTTAAAAGTTTACACAAACCCTGCAACATGGTTGTGGATGTTTTGGAGTTTTGTGTGTTTAACAGTACTTTGCAAAATATATCTAGATCCTCTGGGAATGCTATGAACATAAGTGATTACTTTATGATTTTGAAAATGCTAATTTTAGTTTCAATGTAGGTTCAGTTTTCCAGTTATATCTTGTTGATATAAATAGTATCCTCTGTCCAAGCTGGTAAGTAATTGAGGCTCTGGGAGTTTGACTGCTCTTGTGCTAATTAAAATCTAATCATCATCGTGAGAACAAACATCTACTGAGACTTTTTAACTATAACTCCTAAAGGATCTTCTCAAAGGTTGCATGCACACAGCTTCTTTGTCAAATGTGAAGGCTACTTAAGATGCTTAACATATACAGCTGTGATACCACAGATTCTTCTAGTCTTACATACAAAATTGATTTCACTCTTGATTCTGATTAAATGTATACAACCTTTTTACTTTTATTATGGAATGAGGACACCTTTTCCCTTCCATCTCCTCACCCAATACTATATGGCCACAATTAAGGTGGTGGTAAAAATGTTTTAATTATCAATCAACTCTGTCTTCAATATATATATATATATTTAAATAAAGAAGAAATCATGAAATGTTCCTTTTGTAAGAACATAATCTAGGAAACATTCTGATGTAATAACACATAAGTGCTGCAATATCTTGATTTATGTATCTGAATAAAACCAATATTTTTTCTTTGAAAATGAAAATATATTTTAAGAAGAGTGCTTTTGGATACACTGAGACTGTAAACACTCACTTTGGAATTCAACTGTCTGGAATATACCACGATTTCTGTCCATTGGCATTTGTGTGACTTTGGAACATTAAGCTCTTCCAGACAACTAAAAAAGAAATAAAAAACACATAATGAAAAATTAAATAGGGCATAACAATCCCAATGAAAGTAAATAAAAATATTATTATGTGTTTTATTCCATCAGTAGATTTTGAGAATAAGCAGACTGTGATAAGGAATTTCCTTTTTTTAAAAAAAAAAAATCAATTTTAGGCAAAGAAACAACAAGAAAGCTTAGACTGTGGACATTTCTGACTTCAAGAATAATTATGAAAATGATTTCAAATATTTGAATTGTGAACTGTCAAGGACTATTTCTTAGTGTAAAACATCTGGGGAACTATCTTAAAAACCACTCACTGAGCTGGTTTACATACTGCATTTGGTATCCTTCTGCTGTACATTACCTGCACATGTCAACAGGAGCTAAGAATAGCTAAATAACTAATTAGCTGAGAATAGCTTTTCCCACTGTAAGAAGAGATCAGGTTCATAACCACCTGAGGAACCTGAACATGCGTAAGTCTATGGGACCAGATGAGATTCATCCCAGAGTCCTGAGGGAACTGGCTGATGTAGTTGGCAAGCCACTTTCCATGATATTTGGGAACTCAATGGCAGTCAGGTGAAGTCCCTGTGAGTGATTCCCTGATTCTCTAGGGAATTTTTCATGAAGTGGACAGAAGAAGGAAAAATTCCTCAGAGGAGACAATTCGCAAAAGAAAAAATCAGACACTTCTAGAATGCTATATATAAATGCACAGATACTTATTTGAGTCATTTAGAAATTAAATATTTTAATTTTTATCCAGATTTCTTTTTGGCAGGTCCTTGAGTCACACTAGCAGATAAATCAATTTAGTTTCAAAGGTAGGTCAAATTCATGAAACCAGCTTCTATTAAACAGGTGAAGCACAAAATGACAAAACCTTAGATAAAACAATTGTTTGGAGGATAAATTGCTATATTGAGTTTTGATACTGTTTTTTGGATTATCTAACAATATAAAGGGGGCAATGTAGCACTTGGTATTTGCCCTGTTTTGTTGAGGAAGGGGACAGGACTCAGCCAGTTTCTCAGAAGCAAAATAAAAGTTGTGGGTAGCTTTGGCCTCTGTGGAAGAGTCTTTTATCTTAACAAACAGAAAATTTGACAAATAGACTAAATTTATGCAAGCTAGTCAGTTCCCTTGGAGAGGATCTACCATCATGGAAGAGTTTCTTCTCTCCTCTGTACAAGAACAAACATTTATCTCATGAAAAGCAGAACAGGGATGAGAAAATATCAAAAAGGAGAACTTTTAGATCGCTTGGGACACTGAAATTCTTGGGCTTTGGAGGGAAACACTTAAGCAAAATCTCAAAGATCTTCAGCCAGAACAATAAATGATTACAAGAAAGGAAACTGAGATTATCATAGATCTCATGAGAAGAATAACTTGCAATGGGGTATTGTATCAGAAGTAAAAAACTTCCTAAATGTATTAGGAAATATTTAGGAAGAGGATCACAGATGGAAAAAGGGAGACATAAAGGCAGGAACAATGGGAAGAAAAGGGACAAAACGTGCTTGTCCTGCAAGCGGTGGCTCAGTATAATTCTGTGGAGAAGGCCTGCATCTGTTTATGGCAATCTATCATATTCTCTTATTAAAATTTGACTCTGTTTCCTGTGTGCATACTTGTGTAATTTGGTAATGAATTTTGTGGTGGGCTAGTTGGCGGGTTGTAAGAGAAGACCGTGATCTGTAAAGGATCAATGTCAGAGCTACAGACTGAATAAAAAAGGCAGAAGATCTAGACATGGATTGTAGATGATGTTTTACTGTCTCATCTAGGGTCTGAGGGACCTATACCTTTGAGTCAGGAGAGTGAGGCTGTATGCATGTTCCAGCTGGCGAACTTCAAGCCTGATAAAGCAGACAAGAGGAACAAGATAGACCAGGCTGTACTGTTCACATTTATGGGAGTGCTTTAGTGTCAATGTGGCTGTCAGTAAAGAGCTTGCTGTCATATTTGTGTTTATTTGTGTCACCTGATGTGTTCCAACTGTGTGCACATGAATTCCCATCTTTCGGCTCTGGGCTCAGCCCCACTACTGAGCTCAAAAGAGGAACAGCAGCAGCCACATCTAGCAAAACTATGAGGAAGAGTCCCCTGGGTTCATCTTCCTTTCACAGCTGAGACTTTTAATGTTACAGTTGTTCAGCTCTACTCACAACTGACAGAATATTTTTTTTCTTGCCACCTGCACCTCTGTACCTGACACCACTCATACCGAAGCAGGTTTGTGAGCATTTCTGCTGTGCTATTGCAGTAATGCCTTTCAAATTTTCTGGTGCTTTAAGCATTTCTTTTTTAATCTTGCTTCAAAGAACACGACACATCTACGAAACCCTGGAATCATTCAAATCTGAAGCACTTGGGTTTCTGAGTCACACTCTGTAATTTGAAGCATTTAAAGTACCTAGTAAGATCTGAGCTATATTTATTAATTATCTTCTTATAGCACAATAAATATATGTAAAGATGAAAAGACACCTTCTCCCCCAGAATCTTCAGATCTAGGTGATTGATTATATAAAATTCGAATGAGTGCCAGTGAATGTCAGAGGACAACTGGGTTCTCAGGCTCTCTGGAGCAGGTTTTAATGACAGGTAGAACATTTCCTTTTGAGGAAATTAGGTTCAAACCTGAATTTTAAATGCTTTGGTAAACCAAACTTCTGAGTTTTTTTAAAAATTCAAGTACCCCTGTTTCTTAAGGAATATGATTTCTTGATTATGCTTTTCAAAAGAAATAAAATACACTAATACCTGCCAGTGTGGCGCAGGCCAATTTGATTACTTCAAGAAAAGGAGACAGATTCTGTTAATTGTTGGTTGTCTCTGTGCCAGTATCGATAAGATAAGAGCATAAGAGCTGTGAAATAAGAGATTCCCACAAATCTACATGAAGAACTTTCTCAGCACACCCACTCTCTCAGGACACCCACTAGTCAGAGATCAACTCCTTCTCCAAAGTGGATTTTAGTTAAATTAAGAAAAAACTTTTGCTTCTTGGTGCAGCTTACTCAAAGATATATAACTTCACAAAGCAGCACACACAGTACTCGTTCTGTGACTGAAAACTCAAAAATATTCTCTGTCACCCTGTGCCAACAGAGTGTGTGTTGTAAGCATCCTCCCTCTCTTGCATTATTACTGGACTTTAAAATGGAAAATAATTTACTGAGACCATCTGTTTATTAGAGAAGGGCCAAAGCAAAATTCCAGTCTGTGTTTCTGGGAGCCGGGGTCTACCTCTACAAACTCAGTCCGTTTGTACGGTTTGTTTCAATGGGAAACGGACTTCCCACTCCAACTTCTTCCTAATTCGGTTAGCTTTTCTATTTCTGATTTTTGTTTAGATACTGTCCATTGTCATTGCCTCCAGTGAAAAGGTAAACTCTCCCTACATGTACATTCATGCAGGAAAAATAATTCATTTAATTGCAAATCATCTCTGGACTCCCCTTGATTTTTCTGTTCATGGTTAGCTTTCTCCTTTCTCATTCACTTGGCTAGACATGAACTGTTGTTCTATTTTTGTATAATTTCTCTAATTTCAGACTCAAGTTTTCTAATCTTCTATTTATACAGTCAAACAGAAAATGGATAAAGATTCTAGACTTGACAAGAGACTTGCAATTTTTTCCAGCTTCTTCGCAATCATTAGTTACTTCAAGGTACTTAAAAAGTAATAGACCTGAACTGAACTACAATAATTTCTGTTTTATCTTCAAAATCTACTTCTTAAAGTTAAAACACTTTGACTACAGGACACCACCCAAGATTCAGTGCAGAAACAATGGGTGTATGAATTTGTAACAAAAATACAATCACAGGAAACACTGTACCACATTCTTCTTCTTCCCTTGCAACCCTCTCTATATATGCCAATTGTCTTATTAGATACCAAAGCATGTAAGAATAGATTGGCTATCTTGACATGGTCTTGTATTAAAAACACAGAGGTCAATAATTTGATTAATACTGGGTATTCTGTGATAATATATCTAATTTTTAACTAGTTAGTAAACATTGGCACAATACCTACTATATCAAGATATTACGAATCAATGGGATTAAATACTAAAGGGTTTTATTGGGGTTTTTTTTTTTTTGGTTTGTGTTTTTTGTTGGTTTGTTTTTTGGTTGGTTGGTTTGATTTTTTTTGTAGTTGGCAAATCAGCAGTTCAAGGGATTATTCCCCTGAAAGTTAAAACATTTACAATGCCACACACAGCGACATTTGGATTCTGATAGGTTAAATATAAACTTGTCACTTAGGTGACAGGAAAAGCCTGTTGTTATGACTTGTCGGTTTAGTAACACACCGAAGCTTGGCTTTGAAGAAGAGTTACAACTTGGCCTATTTTATTGTGTTGAAAACTATTTGCAGGTGCACATAATGAAGATACAATTCATTTCCAATACCAAACCATGCCATGTGCTAAGGAACCTGGCATTGAAAATATGGCCTGAAAGTTTTGGCTTCCATTGCTGTTCAAGTTGATGGCAAAAACTACTACTGATCTGAACGGAAGCAGAATTTGTTCCTAACTGTTGGAAGTTGTGCCTGTGAGTGAGAGTCCTTTTCTTTTAATGTAAATTGACATATCTTAGTCTGACAAATTCTTTTCATTATGGGCAATAGGATTACTTCATGGCCAACAGCATTCATGGCTCTAAGCTGTTCTTGACATTTTAAAAAAATAATTACAAGCCTATTTCTCCTCTTATTACGTTTTATGTTTTTGGTCCTTAACTTCTCATGCTTATGCAAATTCAAGCCCTGAAACACAAAGTCTGAAAACATGAGCACTGGTATTGTACAGAGCAGGGGAGATGCATAGAAGTTGAATAACACACTATAGAAAATGCATTTTTTTTTGCTGCTTCTTAGCTGCAGTGTCTGCAATTGAAATATTAAAGGGCAAATTCAGGATTCTGTTTAGGCCAGTGCATTCCCATTGGCTTTAGTGTAAGCACATAACAGAAAACAGAACTGCTTATAAAAAGAAAGCAAATATTTGCCACAGGTGTTTTTTTCCTTCTAACTTCCAATTAAAAGCACTTTTAAAAATCGTGAGCTGCTTTTACTTCTATAGAGAAAGAAAGCAAGATGCTATCAGAGCATTCTCTACATTTCTGCTACTTTTTCCCAGGTACATGTGTTGTGCGGGTTATGCTTCCAGCCTGCTTTTTACAAGGTATGATCTTCTATTATTTCCAAGACGTTCACCGATGTCATGGCATGGTATCACTGTAGTCAGTCCTCTCAGCTGTCAGAGTAGGAGATATGATATGGTACCTCAGAATAAAAGAACATATGATAATTCCTTAATCCCAGGGACGCCTGGAAAATGTAGGAAATGTTAACAGTTAGGAGTAGAGGAAATGATAAAGGAAAGAGTATGAGGACAGAGTTTTCCTGTTAAAAACTGCCATTAAAAGTAAAGGAATAAATAGAAAGCTGAAAAAAAGGAACAGCCTGCCTGTGTTAACATGTATTCACAAGGAAGAAATCTTTAGTCAATTCAATAAATAAATGCTTCCCCTTCAAATTAACTTCTCAAAGGTTTAAAATCAATATTTTAGGGAAGAAAAGGCTGGGGGAGAGTAATTATCAACCTCTGTAGTAATTATATTAGTGGTGGTTATGCAATTTTGCGTCAAAAGTGGATTCAGACACAACGGTGACACTGGCTAAGTCGTATTACCTGAATAGTTTTATTTTTTATACTTGTAACAGTAGAGAAATCAATTATGGATTCTCTTTCCCCCTCCTCTCTGTTAGTCATATCTGATATTTTGATGCTGCGCATTCCGTTTATTGCTGCTGGCCTAATAATCCCCTTCATGCTGAGAAAACCTTTGTTCTGTGACAGAAGTAATAAAGCTGTCTGCACGATTCCCTCTTGTGCGACATGGAGCGCTCCCATTTTATTTAATCTGGTGGTGCGCAGCCTTTTCAAAGTAAACACTTCACAAGGATCAAATGAGGAATGACATTGCAGTGACTGGCCTGCATGACAAAACCAAAAAAAAATTAAAAACTTGCCTGTCAAGGGAAAAAACAATGATTCTTAATTTCAGATTCCCCCCCTCCTCAGGAAAGCTGCGTGAGAAACCTGGGTCAAATGGATTTTAGCGCTCATTTCTTCTGGAGCGTGTGTCTTCCTGTGGAAGTTCTTCAGCTTTTCCCTGCTCTTCATTCACTCATTCCCACTGAATGGCAACATACAGAAAATGAAGAGATCTAAATGCCAGCAGGAGGCTGGCTGCTTTCTTCTAGGCATGTCCTGAGCCCAGTCACCCAGAACAACTTGTGATCCCTGGACAAAGACACTCACAGCAGGTGGCCATATCAAGAAATTTTCCTCCTGGAATTAGATATTATTCCAGGAACCACTACTGAGTCAAACATAATGCCCCATCCTGCTGGGTCAAGTAGGATTTCATTTCAATTTCTTTACACAACGATGCGTTTCATCTTGTCTACGTACAATGACAGTGCTCAGGCATGAAATAAATTGAAGTGCTTGAAAGGCAGAATTATCCCTTGAACCTGCAGCATTCCCGACCCCAAAAACATACATTGTCAAGTGAGTTCCAGATAAGCAGGATCTTCACCGAGTGTTTGTGCTGCTTGGCTTCCTTTAATCATACTCCCTTTTGTAAAAGGGATTTTCGAGGGGAAAGATAAATCATTGCTGAGGAAAAAGGTCATTTTCAAAAGGCTTTAAGAGCTTCATTTTGTGTGGCTTTTCAAGGTGAAACAGGTAATTCAGTGCAGTGAAAACCTTTTGTATTCAACTTAATTCACAGTTCACACTAGCAAGAAAAAAGTAACAAAATAAGCTTGAATAAAATTCTTCATTAAAACTGTTCTCATAGGTGTGTGAGCCACATTTTGTTGTTTGATAATACATTGGCCTGAATATTGAAAAGTAAATTTATTACTAATACTGTAGTTGTAAATCCTGGCTTTAAATCATCTGTGTCTCTAATACTGGACCATTTCCTTGCTGTAGTAAAAAAGGCATCAATCATTTCTTCTGGGAATCACTTTTGTAGTACATATACTGAATATAATGATACTGAAACACCCAGCCATATCATTGGCCTCCTGCCCACAACCGGATGAAGACTCATATTTTTTGGCTAGGGTAGCAGATTTTTTGCAATGTTTCATGGGTAATGAGCCTGCCTTGGATATAGGGACTCTTCCTGTACCTCTTTCAGACTACCAGTGTAGACCTTGCAGATCTTTGGTCACAGGTCGGGCATCTATCTTTGTTAAAGATAGCTGTCCTCTGTATTTTATCCTCAAGAGAAGAGCTCAACGTGTGAATGTAAAAATGGGCAGATGAGTGTACATAGTTTGGGTTAGTAGGCTAAGTCATTATCCTTTCAACTAAAATGAATACACTTCTTTATGATTTTTCCCACTAAATATCCATTAAAGCATGGCTGCATATATTTCATTGGGAACAAGTACACAAAAGATTCATTTACACTAATTGACTAGTTTATAACCTTAAATAATAACTATAATTGAGAAAGTCTTTTACAAAGAGGACAAAACATTTTTTTAACGTGCACATCAATATCAAGAATGAGGAACACAAAAAACTGATCTTGTTTGCTTACCTGTGTTTCCTAGACATAAAATAATGTTGATCAAAATATGATCACTTTTAACTCTGATCCAAATTGTATACCTGTCCTAAAACTACTGTAGACATTAACAATGGACATGTTTTAGTAGAAATAGGTAGAGATGCTGCTAAAAGCAAAAGCTCTGTGAGATTACTCCATTCCTTGACTATTTTGTCTTTTAGGAAATAACCCTACGGAAATGCAGCTGAGATTGCAGATAGAATATGTCTGATGAGGGGTATCATGAAGAAATTGTGTCTAAAGTCACCTTCTTGTCCCTATCACGTTCTTCAGCAAAAATATTACTCCTGCCTCCAAATCCTTCTTCTTAGTAGAATACAATGTGGTTTTAAAGAAGTATCTTACAGAGATGGTACATAGGACATAGGATTAGTCATGGTTATGGACTGCATAGTTCTTTTTTATGGTATCTTGGTGGCTGAAAGAAACCATGTCAGCCTTAGATAGAATTCTCTTTCAGTTTGATCATTAGAGTGGCTAAACCTTGCCTGGAACATAGGAACTGGCCAGAGTAGAAGAGAATAAATATGGGAAAGACATGGTTTCACAGAAATTATTATTAAGAGTATAGAAGCATATTCAGACCCTGATGTTCTCCAACTACTGTAATGTGAGGGTATTCTAAATTAGTCTTAGATTTTTCTGTTCCCCTAGAAAGAAAAAATGTGATCCTAGAGATAATTTAATCACAAGTGAAATGCCCATTTTCATATAAAATCTTTCTCTTCAAGACCACTAGTAGAATTTTAACCTACAAAGCAAGGTATATGTTACTCCAATGAAAATTTTGGACCCGAGTCCACATAGTAAATCAGGGCTTCTCTGTGTATTCCAGCATCTTCAGAGAAAAGGTTACAGGGGAAATCATAATTAATTTTCCTCAGTAGATAATTAGTCTATTAATGTGATCTGAATCAGAAATATTCTGGTGTGGATTTAGTTTTTAAAAATGGGATAAATTAGAAAAAAACCCTCTTATGCTAAATTTAATTTCGTGACAAAATAAGTATAGCAGTATTGTAGGGAAAAAGAGTATATTTCTCACAGTTTTTATTTGTTTAAGGTCAGAAATTGCATTCATTGGTACCACAAATCTATTTATTCTGCTTAACTTTAGCTTTCTGATTTTTTCTTATCACATGAACATTAAGTTTTGTTTTCTAGGACGTTTTTCAACCTCTTTCTCTACATTCTTTTGTTATTTTCTCAAAACTTGATAATGCCTAAAGTTATAACAAAAATGTAAAGCAGATTTCTACTTTTCAGTAATATTTTTTTGTTTAGTAGGCAAGGAAAGGTTATGTTTATTAACAAACAAATAAGAAACAACAAAAAATATAATCCTAAAGTAAGCTGAGAGCATCTATGACTATCAGCAAAAACCAGTGTATATAAAGTAATCTTTTTTCATTGTAACTGAAGTGGTTTTACAGGCTATCTAAAATTCCACCCACTGCCAGGTGCTAGGTAGTTCATGGCACCAGATCATATTTTATTTTAAATTAAGAAATTCATGATTCTATTTGTAAGGATAGTAGAAGATTTTATAATACCTAGTATTCTTCTGTATAATTATACATAACACACTAATGCCTACTGTTACAGTAGCAGAGATTAAACACTCTCTTAGACATCCCATCTTTATGCAAGAAAAGACACAATTTTTCAGTGATCTTTTCCATTGACTATGGAACTGACTAACAGAAGCTGAGAGATGAGGTAAAATATTGTGGTTATATCATCTTGACCTAAAACTTGCCAACACAATTTGAGTAATCAGAGTGCCAGAAAGCCAATGAACCCACAGTTTCAGAAGACAGAAAAGAAACTGAGAGGACAATTCATTTTCATTCTTAAATAACTGGAAGCAGCTAGCAATCATGAAAATGTAAGCAAGATTTTTAATTGTCTTGGTAATTAAAGCATATGTATAATTTTTGTCTGATTTACTTAAGATTTCAAAGTATTCCACTGAAAAGAAGATAAATCAAACCAAAATGCCCCCCATGTTGGTGTAAGTAAATCACATAAATGTTTAGTTCAAAAAAAATGTTCCTTCTTTTCTTCTCAGAGTGTTAATTCAACATTTTATCAGAATTGCAGCTGTAATACACAAAACTCCCTTTTACTTTATGATTGTGACCTGTCTTATGATTTTTCTATTTATAAAAGCATGCTTTGAGTTGATGTTGTATTGTTTTGGGGATTTTGTTTGCTTATGTTTCCCAATATATATGTTCGTATTAAAAAACCTTACAAAATGCATATTTCCCTAAGTGTCATTTTATATTAAACACTGAGAGAAATAACAGGGAAAATCATTTAAATCCCAACGACAAACAATATTTTATAAAAAAATGTATTCTTATTTTGAGCTAATTAATATTTTTCTGGTATTTTTTAGTTATAAGAAACAAAAATATTAATCAGTCATTTTATAAGTTAATTTTCTTCTGTCACTGCATTTACATAAATAACTGTAAGTTTCAAGGGGGGAGTTTGCAATACCATTTGTCATGTTTACATTAGTGATAAGCACACAAACACACAGCCCCCTGATAGGTATGGCAATTTCTTATAAATACATTAATTCTTATCTGAAGAATTATTAATAGTTTGGTTGCTGACTGTTTGGAACTGAAGTGGTTCTAGAAATATGAGATGAACAGTTGTTACAGTTTTTGATAAGCTAGTTTTTAATTTAAAAAATTATGAAAAATAGTATAATACGTACAATTGCTTAGTCTAGTTTATGAATTCTTTCGTGTGCGCACATAAGATATATAAGCATGGCTTTGTAACAGACATTCATTACTGTGAGACACATTTTGATCTGTCAAATATAAATTGGAAAGTTGCAGAAATGTACATTTTCTTGAATATACGTGTGGAAGCATACTCTTGCACCTTTTGTTTCATAGAGATTTTTTCTTTTCCTGTTGGGAAGTTTAGCCACCTCCCAGGGGAAGATCTTCCATGGGGAATGAGGGATCCAACACCTGGAACTTATAACCTTGAGTTTTTGAGAGGGGTCTTTTTTTCCCTGACTTGTGCAAGAGCCAAGCCTGGTACCATAATGCATCAGGACAGGGAGTATGAACTGGATTTGGAGTTATACCTCTCCTACATATCAGATCTCAGTGGAGGGTTGCCCACCAGATAAAAAACACAAGGGCAACGACTGCACCTGGTTGGAATTCTGTAACTGGCCCTTTACAAAACGTGCATCTTTTTCACCGCTGACTCAGCATAAGCATGTATACCCAAGGAACTCCTTCAATTGAAGCAGTCTGCTAAACAAGCTGAATTTCTTTCACAGTACACAGCGAATGGCCACACCTTTCATATATATTTCTTCCACTATGATGCGTTTATTGCACAAATCAGGTCCCTGTCTATAGTGCTGCTATTCCTGCAGTCTAGAATTAAGAGTGCAACAAGAAGAAACTTTAATATCTTCTATAGACTCTAACTTGTATTTACAATTTCTTAATTTATGTAAATAAAGAGAGTATAATTCATCAAATCAATACTGAATTTTCTTTTCTTTTTGACTCAGTTTTCCTGTAGAGCCTTAAGCTTTGGAATCATAGGAATATTTTTTAAGTGCTTATTTATTCAGTGTCCAGGGAATGAAAATGAAAAACATTCCTGCAGGTGGATTTCTGTAGATAGTGACATTACTGTAGTATCTTCAGCAAATCTTTTCATTCGTCCTTCTCTTTCTATGCCCATATATATATCTATGGGATAGGGAAAAGGAATTCTGTGTGATTTTTTGTGTTCTCATTCCCTGCTGTCAGTGAAGATTCTGTCTTTCAGCAAGAAACTGTGCTTTATTTAACCATTAACTCAATATTTTTCTTTTATTATTTCTGGTTTATTGTTTGTTTCTGTAAAATAGAACAAGATTTAACTCAGCCCGGCACTGTACACATGCAAAATAAATTGACAAACCACGTATCAAAGAATTCATGTTCTTAAAACAATAAAACCCTAGCAAATAAAACACAGGGAGGAAAAAACCCAAGATAATGATAAATGAGTGATACAATAAACAGTAATTTTTACATGTCAGTGCCAGGGCCATGCTTTTAATGTACACACTTGCATAAGGACAAGCAATTACTTCCAGTATTTGGATATGCAAAATTCTTTCTCTTACATAGAGAAGATGTGAATATAGCAATGAATAAAACACGTAAAAGTATGTTCCTGGAGTTGATGGTAAAGAAGACCTTTTATGGCAGTGTCAAGAAACCTACCAATAAATATCATCTAGTAATCAAAATGAAACAATTGAATTGATCAGTATTTCTCATAACAGAAAAGAGTTCAGTTTATGAAAAAAATATATTAAAATGTCATTCAAACCCCATTCAAAAAAAAGAATATTCTTTTTCATTTGAAGTTCTTTATATGTAAGTTTAATAATCTGTATTTAATGAAAAAATAAGACATTCCTGCACTATCATTTATATGAATTCTATTTGAAAAAATTTATGATTTCTTATTTTTTCTAAATTTCATCCATGAGCATGGGATAGTATGCTAATTCAAAAGTGTCATTCAGCCAAGGAACACAGGAGGTCCATAAAGCTAAAAGAATTAGTGGTAAAAGTTGTTAACTTTAGGGATTTAATCTTTCTAATTTTGAAAAATTACAGTAAGAAATTCTTTCAAAATAAAAAAAATACA
>VWPV01016573.1:0-33908 GCA_013389885.1 Geococcyx californianus | reverse complement strand
TTACGATACTGTCATACTGTGATGGCACGTAATTGCAACATTCCCCAACCAACATGTGGTGTTGGTTTTAATAGCATAAAATGAAAACCCAGGTGGTTTATGTTAATATCTCTAATAACCAAATGATCTTTACAGATTACGCTGCTCTAATGTTTAGGTTAACCTTTGCATTTCACAAAACAAAGAACTATTAAAGCAAATGTAAAGTCAATTTCCCAACCTTTCCTGGTCTTCAGTATCAGGAATTTCTGATTAATCTTAAATACTGATGGAAGAGTTGTCACTTCACTAAAATAATATCATACCATATACAAAATTCTTCTGCACTATTGTTTCAAAGGTTTTGTCGCATGCTTTAAGTACGGACATAATCTAATAATAATACCATATTTAAAAAGAAATACCATAAGTTTTCCTTTTAAACAAGAACGAGGAATGATACAATTACATCTGCTATAAATAAAAAAAGGTTTGCTGCTCAATTTGAAAATTATTTATGTGGACTTTTAATGCTACTTATATTTGTTTTAATACTTATCGAGGAAATTTTTTATGATAACTATAATAATGAATTATCACTTTATATAAATATACATAAAATTCCCTCAAGTATTGTAATTAAGCATTGAAAGATATACACTTTTCACTCCAACTTGAACGTATCACATAAATAGATTAATTTATGAATAAGGAAGTTGATAATTGGACCATGTGATCCTTACCTGAACCCTTTACTTTACGCTTTATGAACTGTAGCCATAGGCACTAGAAACTCCTCTTCACAAAGCAGAAATTTATCATTGATTTGAGGGCTTCTGCAAAAATTTTCCATCTCCCATCACTGGCAACGAGGTATGTGTTCTTCAGTTGTAAACTAGCCTCATCATCCGTTTTCTTCAGATTTAATTCAGTTTCACCTGCTCATTTATATCCATACACATATATGATAGATGTGTAACTTATTATGCAGGCTTTGAGTTTGCTTTCATATTTCTTCATGCTGCTTCTCTCCCTATTACTGCCCTTTCAGTGGGTCTATGGTGTTGCAGGAAATCACTGTCCCCTTCGAGGGCTGTGCACTAATCAAGAATATGAAGAAGAAGTAGATAGGGTACCCATGCTCTGTTTCAGGAAGCAATTTCAATTTTTATATGAATGTCTCGGTTTTTAAAAAAATATCAAGGATTATGGAGTATTGTAAAATAATTATGGCCAAGCATAGTCTAATGCTTTGATTCTTTGGTTCCCATGGATATAACATTGTTTATATTTGGTGGAGTTTAAGGGTTTTTTTTTATATTTGGTGGAGTATAAGGGTTATTTTTAGGAACTTGTATGTCAGCAAGTTTTGATATTGTTGTCTATATTGCTTGACTGTAAAAAAAAAAAGACTTTTACAATGTATTTTTATTAGTATATTATGCAAACGCTTGATAACTTTAAGTGTTTGTAACTTCAAAAATCTTTTGCAAAGTACTGCTACATGCAATATATAGATGAAAAATTGAGATTTCAGAAGCCTAAAGGCCTCAGAAGTGTTTGGATACTGACCTCCTTCTAGACATAAGTCCTACTGGACCCATGAGCACATTAAACTGTTCATCTCCTGTAACAAGTTAGGTGATATTGTGGATATGGGAGAAGCAATAGATACGGAGTAGATTGTCTTCAGAAACTGTCAAGAAAAGCTGGGGGAGGCGTGCAGGCAGCTGCGTTCAGGGTAATCATCTTGGAAACTGGAGAAATAGGTATTGATGCTTGGGTGTAGTGAATATCAAAGTGACCGTGGTACAGGAGTTCAGCTGCGGGCAGGGACATAAAGCAAGGTCTGTATTGAAAATTAAGAGCTGCAAAAGACACGAAGTACTTTTTCCACTCTGCTTGCTTCGTGCAATGTTCCGTTAGCGTCCTAGGTTAACTTCTGAGCCCTGCAATTCAAGGTGCAGTCTGGTTTGAGAGAGTCCAGGGAACAGTATTACGTGAAGCTTCTTCCAAGGGTTGTTTTATAATCTATGACTTTATATCCTTAGGACAGGGTCATGAATCCAGAGCTTGCTGTTCTGGTGCAGTGACCCATTCACTAGACATAACTGTAATATTTATTCTTCCTATTATCTGGCCGTGGTCCAGATTGGGTTGCGTGGTTTTCTTTAAATAGACATCCTTAATATCTCTTTGAGATTTTTAAGAGTAATTTCAGGAAGATTTTTTCCACTCCAAAGTCTGATTTATTTTTTTTTTGTCACAAGGGTCCATTGGAACCTATCATACACAAAATATGATGTCACCAGGAAAGGGAGCACACAGTGTAGACCTCACTGTCATCAATATGCTGATGACCCGAGACTGTGATTTATTCTCATTAAACGTTATCAGTGAAAGGTCTCTTTTGTCTCTGCCTTCACAGAGTGTCTGTGAAATTGGATTTGGATGACAATGAGCTGGCTAATGCTCTGACTAGGAAGAGCAGACACTGCTCATTTGGGAACTTGAGATTCGTCCTTGTCTGTAGGGAGCTTCCCCAGAGGTTCGGTTTATTCACTGGGATCTAATAGGCTCGGTGGACAAGCCCGGTAGTTACCTAGAACTTTTCACACAGGAATTTGTACTTTGCTACACGAACTCATTTATATTCCTCCGAGTTTGATTATTTGTCGTTCTTTCTGAAGGTGCAGAGAGCACTCAGGTTTTGCTCCAAAATCCACCGTGGGGTGGTTATACAGGTTAAGGGTGTTGTCTGACATTGGGTCTTTGGGCAGCCCCTTGGCTTTTCAGTTATTTCTTGTACAATTATTTCTTGTGCCTACACAGACCCATGTACCCTGCTGATCCAGCTGGCTGCACACCTCTGCTGTGGCAAATGGGCATTCTCAGTGGAAGAACAAGGTTCTTGCAAGACATAAATCATAATCTGTCTCTCCTCTCATGAAGATAAAGTTAGTTCTTTTTCCTTTTCTTCTTAAATAAAAATAAAAGCCTGTTCTTTCTTTAAATATAGTGTATGTATCCCCTCAGGAAAAAAGTTTGTAGCAGACCTGGTTGTTGTGAGGATTTTGTGGTTGATTTGGCTTTTCTTGTTTTGTTTTGTTTTGTTTTCTGAAAGGGTCTTTATTGTCTTTTGTTTTAGTACAACATTTTTTTAAGATGGTTTTTCTGCTTTGCCCTGGCAGCAGAATAGCTGGGAGGCATCCAGATTTAAATTCTGTAGTTCTAGCCAACACCTAATTGAAAGAAAAGAGCACCCAAAACTTTACAGGTAACTTGTTCTTTCATTTTTACTGATTTTCCAAATTTACATGGAATAAACATTTCCCAAATGAAAATCATAATGTTTTTCCTCTAGAACATATTGTCTTTGAGTGAGCAGAATATCTCTGAATACACACTTCAGTTCCGGAAACACCAGCCCCAGATCTGTTCACGTGGTTATGGCCAAATTACTCATCTCAATTTACAAAGCCAGCAATGAGAGCAAATAGCTCGGTCGTATTATATTGGTTTTTTTCTTGCAGATATTGTCTTGTTCTCTTCCTTTCCATAATCCACATGGGCTGCAAGTGGCCGATTGCCACATTAGAAATTAGAACTTTGTTTCAGGCTTAAAACGTATATACCATAAACTTGCCTGGACTTCAGGCCTTCAGTACAAGTTCTTTACTGCCTTGAAGGTGTGCTCTGCACCATGGAAACCAGTTACTGTGTGGGTATGCCCAGTTCCTGCAAACCTGTGGTTCCATCAATGCATCACACACATACGTGGCAAATAGCAAAGCAACAGGGTGGTAGCTGAGCTCTTTATTTTTATTTTTATCATCTCATTCCAACCTTGCTCCCGTGGGGAAGGACACCTCCCACTGCAGCAGGGGGCCCCAAGCCCCATCCAACCTGGCCTTGACCACCTCCATGGATGGGGCAGCCACCACTGCTCTGGGCAACATGAGCAGGGGGCTTTGTATTTACTTTATATAATTTTTCAACTTTGTTTTCAAATATGCATTATTTTAATGCTTGATTTTGTAAATACGTAACAATAGTATTTGATAAAAGAACTTGGTAGCGCCCAACAACAGACCACAGAATGTGCTACTGCTTGCTGGTATTTCATACTGTGAGATAATATACTCCTTGACATATTTTTTGACCTATATTTATGTTAAGTACTATTATTTTTTCTAATTTATTCTCAGAAACTTTACTGTTGATTACGATTATCTCAGGGTTGGCACCGTAGCCCATTGGTTCCTGCTTAAATCAGGCAACATGACATCACAGATTACGTACCACTCTCTACCGGTGTGATCCTAATGATCCTAATTTTCTGAATTTAGGCACGTAGGCTTCTCATGCAGCTAATCTGAGAGATTAATATGTGTCCCCCGTGATGAACAGATGAGCGGGGAGTAATATTTAGCCTTGATTAGAAATAGCTAAAAGGAAATACGAGGCAGATTTTAATCCTATTACTGCCACACCTGTTTACTGCTCCATTTTAAACCAGTATGAAATATGATCTGCAGTAAAAGCCTCTTCAAACAATTTGTTTAATAAATAGCATTACTTTAATCTGAAATAATTTCTCCCTTGGCATAGCAATTGTTAATTACAGAAATCTTTGTGGTGTTATACAAACATCAGAAATAGTTCAAAATTAGTCCTTGAAAGATCTGTTTTGTCATTAAAATGAATTCTATTTAAATAATGCATTGGAGAAATTCCCCTACAAGGTTTTTAGTTTAATGAAGTAGTTGAACAAATCTTTCTCTTTTTGTTTGGGAAGTAAGAATGCAGATTTTTATTTAAGCACGCTGTAACTAGTGATGCAGGTGGACTAAGTTTCTGGAATTCTACCAAACATATTACCTACTGCTACAGAAGATGATGTGCTCAAAAGAACGTTTCTGCCATTTCTCACAGCTTGATTTTTAACAAACATCTACTTTTCTTTTCTTTTTTTTTTTTTTTTTACCCCTCAGTGGGGTATACTTGGCTTTTTTAGGCAAAAAAATTGGCCTGGTGCCTGATATTACACATTTATCCATGACAATAAAATTTAACACACACATTAGCTCTATCACAGTATTATAAGTTTTGAAAAGACCTTTGAGATCATTGAGTCCAACCTACAACCCAACACCTACACCTACTCCTACTTGTCAGCTACACCATGGCACTAAGAGCCTCATCCAATCTCTCCTTAAACACCTCCAGGGATGGTGACTCCACCACCTCCCCGGGCAGAGCATTCCAATGGCCAATTACCCTCTCAGTGAAGACCTTCTTCCTAATGTAGAGCCTAAACCTCCCCTGGCGAAGCTTGAGACCGTGTCCTCTCGTTCTGTCGCCGTTCACCTGACACATAACACAGCATAACACATAACACAGCATAAAAAAAATGATTCTGAAGTGAAAAATTGTAGATGGCTGTTTTTCTTGTCCATTTTGTATATGAGTACATGTGCTAAGAGTCAGCCCAGCTGTTTTAAATCGTTATTCTGTATGTGCATAACACTGGAGACTAACCTGTGGCACTTACAGTCAAGCAACGAGATGGAAATTATAAGTAAAATAAGAATTCCCTATGTATGTATAGATTTTCATATATATTTATATTTATTATGTTTTCATAATGTCTACACTTTTCCTCTATAAGGAAAAGCATGAGTTTCTTCTGAACAACTCCCCGGTCACGTTATTGTTCTACTTAAATATATTTTCTAAGCTCTGCTTTGCTCCGATACCTTCATGACTCAATGCTGGTAGCGCTACCAACCTGCTGCCCATTTACCAGCCATGACTTGACCTACTTATAATCCTGAGATATTCACCTGTTTTCTTTGATTTGTGCCTACATTGCCAGCTCTTTGAAGCAGGACTTGTTTTTTTTCTTCCATCTGGAAGAGCTCTAGTGTTGAGAAAACTAATTTGAGGCTTGTAAAACTTCTACTGTTAGCTGTCATTTGCGACACAGTGCTTTGCTAGGGGTGTTTTTGTTTGTGGATATTTTAAATTCAGAGCTGCAGTCCAGCTCGTAGGTTTCCACTCTTTTTTCCCCTCACAAAATAGTTCCTAAAAGTTTGGGTTGCTAATCAGTGTTCATTTCGTAACAAATGTCCAGAATCACTGCCAGGAAAAACATCTTCTGCATATTGACTGGATCACAAAACCCAATTATTTTCTTTAAATTGGTAGTAATTTTGTGTGTTTGTATTTGAAGACCTTTTCTTCGTTTCTTGATACAACTTCTCTGCGTTTTCCTCATGCATTCTGAAGTATTATGTGTGGCTGTGGGTATGATGTGGATATGAGTATTCATTTGTAAAGGTAGTCAGCTTTGTTTCTTGAAATTAAAAAAAAAAATAACATTAGAAACATTTACAACTATGACATGAGATATGGGTGAGCTGAGCTGCTGCACCTAAAGGTTCAGCACTGCCAAGTGCAGAATGCCTGGAATGTACGTGGAAGGGAATGAGAATTTGGGAATGGGAGCAGAAGTACATCTTTGAAAATCAGACAATAGTTATAGCAAGCCTAGACATAGAATTGGTGAATATTTTTGTTAAGTAAAAGCTTAAATGATTCTCTTATTTCCACATGCTATAGAGAATTTGGTTCCCTAGCCCTTTGTTTGCAAACCCTTCAACTCCTAAAGAAAGGGAAAGCGTTGTTTGGAATGATTCTAGGAGAAAATAACTATAACTAATTCCTATGTATTTGAGAGAAATCGAGTAAATAATATGAGAACATCTTCAAAGTGAGGTCTGTTTAATTTTTATGTTTTATGAGTGAAGATTTTGTTCTTGATTGTGCAATATCACTGCCTTGTTATACTTCAATTGAAAAAGAAGTGGGACCAAATACTTCAAAATAAGTCATCCTTAAACTTTCCCTTTCAAATCACAGTATCACAGTATTGTAAGGTTGGAAGAGACCTTTGAGATCATCGAGTCCAACCTATGGCCCAACACCTACACCTGCTACCTACACCTACTCCTACTTGTCAGTTACACCATGTCACTAAGTGCCTCATCCAAATTCTCTCTGAACACCTCCAGGGNGGCCTGACCAGTGCCGAGTATAAGGGGATGATGACCTCTCTAGTCCTGCTGGTCACACTGTTCCTGATGCAGGCCAAGATACCATTGGCCTTCTTTGTCCCTTGAGCACCCTGCTGGCTCATGTTGAGTTTCCTGTCCACCAGCACTCCCAAGTCCCTTTCCGCCTGACTACTCCCCAGCCACTCTGCACCCAGTCTAGAGCTCTGCAAGGGGTTGTTGTGTCTAAAGTGTAGGACCGCTGTATACAAGCGGTTACATATTTGGGCAGTGAATGCAACAAGTTGTGAAAGAATGGATTATTTCATTCTTCCTTCTTAGTGCTATTCACATACAGCAGTGTCATTTGCAGGGATAACATTTTTGTAATGCCATGAACTTGATCTCTTGAGAGAGTATGAGTTAGCCCTAGGACACAGGACTCATTTGTTTTGCTTGTCTTCACTCAACCAAATGATCTTACCAGCTATCTGGTGATCAAATGAGACAGTAAAATATTTTGGATTTTTGTACGATCAGTGTGTATATTTCAAAGGGGAACAACTGGCCCGCGATTTCCTTCTACCTCGTTCAAGTGAGTAATGCTACTGCTTGTGATTCTGAGTAACTGGGGATAGGACAGTGCTGCCTTGTTCAGGGCAAGGATGCTTAACTCATGTAAATGCGTTCATCAAACCACGAGCCGGGTGTTTAGTAAGACATAAGAATACAGAAATTATTTATGACTCCAAAATGCATCACAGACATTTGCCCATGTGATATTTTTTGCCTTGACGCGTGGTTATCAAATATGTATAAAAGTGTTTCTGGCTTTCAGCAGAAGTCTGTTTGCTTCTGAAAGAAATGTCATGGTCTGCTGTCCCGGTGGGTTGTGGAAGTGCGTACTGTACCCCCTTCTGAACTTTCCTTCAACCTCATTTATTATATTAAAGCATTAGGAACCTGCCAGGTACATACGGTTGAGGGATGTTCCAGTTAAAACCAAAGCACATGTTAGGAAAGGAAATTGGTAAAATTATGGGCTGAAAAGGCTTTTTTTTTCTTTCATTTTTTTATTTCCAGGTAAAACCTCAGACTAACCATAAATTCAAAACTCCATGGAACAGTTTCACCAGAGTTTATAGCTCATCTCTGCTGATATATCCTGAAACTATTCTTCCCACCTCATCAGTGTCTCTTATTGAGGGCAATCACAAGAATTAGTGGTTGACAGTACCATAATCTTCAAACTGTAACTGGTATTTCTTTTAATCAGAAGAGCTGAAGCAAGTTGCAAATTTTACATTTGTAGCTGCATTTCACCGCTTAGCATGTTACATTTTAAAACTGGAGGGATGTTAAGTAATAACTTTTAAAAATCTACTACATCTTAGTCGGAAAAGCTTCCTTTTCCTTTTTTATGTAGGTATTGGCTTCACGTTGATATCAATCTTCAAATAAGTTCAAGATTTAACAGGAGTATGAATCTGACTTTAAAATTCTTCATGCTAGAGAAGGCATTTTATATTTCCTTAAATCTCATTTATTGTATTAAAATATTATAAATCTGTCAGGATTTTTTTCAGCACAGAACTGTTCAGAGTCTGTACACGGTAATGAAAAGTAGTGACGTACTTTTACAGGGATGTTATTTTTTAAAAAAGATTAAGTGTACCATCCCTCAATATCAGAATTTCACATAGTAATTCAACAGCTAAATCTAAATTAATTGTTCTGTCACAGAAGTGAAACAATAAAATAATGTTATCTATATTAAATAAGGTCTGCCATTTATTATGTCTATGTATCATAAAGTAAATCCTGTGCATAGTTATGTTTCATTCTTCTTAGGGCTTTATTTCATGCATTTTTCATGAAATCATCAAGTCTTTAATGTTTTCCTCAAAGCCGGTTGCTATAGTACTGATTATATAGTCTTATAATGTTATTTTAGCTCACTAAATAACTTTCCCTCAGGCAAGTAGGATCAAAGTGCTTTGAGCCGTTAGTTATTGTCAGTAACCAGGACAGTTGCTATTTGAATCTTTGCTAAGCCATGATTTATGATGTTCTGCTTGAAGTCGCATCGGATGTCTTTGTCTCTGGAGACAGGGGGAACTCCCTCATCACTTAAGACAATCTCTAAGTATCACAGTTTATTAGCATCTGCATACTTTTGCTCAGTATCAGTATCTGGAGTTAAGTATTGTAATGAAAGCTCTTCGTGATTTTCTGCTTTCCCACAATTGTTTGTTTTAATAAAACAACTTTTGGTGGATAAAATGAACAAGGAGATCCAGAAGTTAATGAGTCTAAAGGAACATCTGTTAGAAGGACCTTCATTACCGTACATTTCCAGGGAAATGAGAACATAAGGCAAGAGAGAAACTGATGAAGAGCCTGTTTGGCTTAAGCAAATGAATAACGTGGCCCAGGACAGAGGATGAGCTTTTCAGCTGGGTACTAATAAGCATTGCATTGATTTTGGCAGTTAACCCCAGATGTTAATCTGGTGTCAACTGCATTGTTCTGTCCTTTTTTTTCTTGCCAGGGTAATTTATTTATTCTGGCAGGATTCACTTTTTATTTTTCCAAGGCACCAAACCCAATATATTTTATCCAATAAGCTCAAAAAGTACCTGCCCCTTTATTTAGAGTGCAAATTAGCTACCAGTCTAAAATCAAGTTTCTTAAATCATGTTTATGTTATGCTGTAGAATGCAGTGAATGAGCAAAGAAACATCAATGTCTTTTGTATTAAGAAAAAGAAATCTCAAGGTTGTTTGCATAATGTATCTTTTTATTTCTCCCTCTTTCCTTTTATGATCAACTATGGTAGTTAAAAATGCATTTTGTATAAGTGGTTCTAGACACAGAAAACAAGCTTTTACACAACAGGCACTCTGAGATGAATAAACAATTGCAACAATACTTTCCATGCAGTGAAACCTAAAGTGCATTTGTTAATCATTCAGTCCCGGATTTACTGTTTTGCAGCTAAACTTTTATTCTGACGTGGCAAACAATGTGTAATGAAATAAAATTACGTCTCTAGACAGATCCGGTATTTATAATAAAGAGACAAGAGTCACTCCTGACGTTCTCATTGATGCTGCTTCTCCATTATGGAACTAATTGACTTAAATATCTCTTTATTGTCCCAGAGATACTAGGTTTCTGAAAAATGGCCAGGTTGTTGTTTGTTTTTTTTTTTTCCACAGATTAGACATTTTATGAGAAGTTTGATAGATCTAATACAAAGAATTTTAAAACTCTAGCAATCTGAAGTGAGGTTGGGGTGTATTTTGAAATTAAACTGGTCCTGAGGGAGAGTGGAATTAATGGTATCTACAAAAATACAGCTAAAAAAAAAAAGAATAATATTTTTTTTTCTATAGCTTGAACTAAAGAGACGCTTAAAAATGTATCCTGGAAATTCACAGGATATTTTTATGAACGTATGATAAAGCCTGTGTTTATGTAAATTGACTTTTACATCGTTTGACTGTAGCCAGTTTTCTAAGTTGGAAAGCTGACTGGAGATGGGGGAAGACCTGGTAAAGAAGGGGGTAGGGAGAGAGACCTGTCTGTGAACAGCAAGTTATCTGTAGTCGCTCCCATGGTTTAGAAGAAAGCAGAATACCGATTGTTTTCTGTGTAGACTAAAAGCCTCCAGTCTCTTCTGGTATTCCTCACCACCAGCTGCTTCCCCCCATCCCATGGCTGCCCTGATTTACTCCAGTCTTGAATTCCAACCTTGACCAGCTTCCCCATGCCCACCTCCCGACTCTAAATATTCCTTTAATGTTCACAAAGCCTATGATGTGAGCTCCTTCTTTTGTTGTCCTTTGGTACGGTAACGTCCTTCCCGTTTGTTTTGGAGATGGCTTAACTACCCTGGCTTGGTGCTTATATTTTTTTATGACCAGCCTGATCCATTATCCTTCATTTTCAGAGCTGGATGTGTTCCTTGATATAAGAGGCACCAAACTTGCTTTCCAAGGCTGTGCAGAGCAATTAAAATGAGAGTTTTCAGGCCAATTATTTCTTGATATTTCTCAGCTCTGCTGAATAATAGACTCAGATGATATCACCCAGTGGTGGCATTATCATTGCACATTGCATGTTCATTTTCACTTACATATAATTATTAAATCTTAAAGTAATTTTAAAGATGCATTTTAAAACTATTGCATGCGCATGCTGAAAGAATCGTTGCTTTATTATTAAAATAATATTTTTTATACTAGATCTAATTCTGTCTTCCACAGTTCTAAAAACTTCTGTTACTTTTGTAATTCTTGAAAAAAGCAAAGCTTTCCTTTTTTCCTCAAAGGAGATTACTTAATGGGAGTAATGATCACGTAAGCAATTTACTACATCTTACCATTCATCTGGAGAACATATTTTAGTCCGTTTAAAGGGATATTGCTGTTTGCCATGAGGGAATAGAACCAGACTGATAAAGTTTTCATGTAATAGTGGAGTTACTTTTAAAACTCAGGTTGAGTTTAAAAATATTTCATCAGTTTTTGAAATTTTAACCGCATCACTCTTCGCAAGGTTTCTGCACTGGTTGCGATTCCCTTCCTGCAATAGTTACTCATTTGGAAATTTGATTGTTGACTTATGAGAGAGTTGAAACCTGGTGTTATATTTAAAATGCAGTAGTGATGATTACTTCTTTAGCTCTTCATTATAATAAATACAGTTCTATCAAGTGCCAAGTTTTAAAGTAAAATAACATCTACTTTATGTTTGAAGTGTGTTCAAGAAATGTTATAATGTGTATCAAGATATGGAACTTGCGACAATGCATTTTAACTTATTATGTGCTCCAGAACTTCAGAAACCACTGATATCACACAGTATCACAGTATCGTAAGCTTGGAAAAGACCTTTGAGATCATCGAGTCCAACCTATGACCCAACACCTACACCTACTCCTACTCGTCAGCTACTCCATGTCTTTGTGGATAGATTATTGTGTTTTCAATTTAGAGAGGTAAAGGCTACAGATAAAGATCTTGGGAGGGAAAGGGACACAACTCAGTATTTCTACTCTGAAACAATGTTCTGATTTGCAGCTTGAAACAGTTCCAGTTGTTCTAAATCTGTGTACATGGGTAAATATTTCATGAAGAAAAGAGCGTTTTATTAATTTGTAGTAATCAAGTAAGTTTATTTGTGTTCCCTGAGTTTCACAGAGGATATAAACCCATACTTCCTTAGCTCTGAGCAGGGTTTCCTTGGAGTGTCCCAGTGTCCGCTACAAATGGAAAAAATCCAGTAAGCACCACCAGATTTCTTTTTCACAAACCTAGAACTTTTTAAGAGATTTTGGGATCAGAGAACAGCAGTTCAACAGTATTTTTAATTACTACTTCCATTTTATTTTGAAGTAAAATTAGTTTTGCGGTTACAGGAAAAAAATATTCATTTAATGGATATTAGTAATTTACAGACCATTATTTGTGTGTGGATTTTGTTTGTTTAGCTACATTTTCTTCTCTGCTGCCACCTTTATTTGCTAATGGATTGAAATTCTATTGTAAATAGGCATGATTCCATCCGTGGTAGTAGAAGTTCAGGCATTTCTACCTAAAGAGAATTTTATTCTCTTTACTGTCAGTTTATAGCAATGTTCATTGTATCTGGGAATGGTGTTTTCTGAATGCAGAGTGAGAATTGTAATAGAAGCTGTTTTATACAGCTAAATGCTTTCTGGTTTTGAGTGCCTGAACGCCTCATTCAGATTATCTTTTACTCTTCAGCAAAAATTAACAAATTATAATATAAATTCTGTGGACCATAAACCCTCCCCCCCCATTTTACTTTGTTTACACAGCAACTAATGCAGAGAATTCCTGGCTCATGGCATTTAGGCAATGTACTATATATAAAAATAATAATACAATTAAATTCAACTTTAAGGTGAATAGATGATATGCAGTCAACATCCGTGACGAGGAACTTTGCCTCTGTTAACAGGGACGTTAGGTGAAATGGTAGGTACTTTCATTTTATTAAAAGTGTTGCATTTCTCTTTCCCAAAATTTGCCAGCACACGTCGCTTCCCATTCTCCTACTGCTGTTGAGGCAAAGCTAATGAAAAAGAACTAATTACAATATACAGTGCAGATCAACAGAAATTTGAATCGTTTGGGTTTGCCAAAGTAAAAAGGTTTTACCTGTTATTGGAGTCTTACCCTACTCCTTTTTCTGATCCCCGCGGTTAGGTCGTGCTCTAGCTTTTCAAAACAGTGGCCCTGATGCTGATTTTATGCTGGTTGCATGGATATCCACATGTTTGGGGTCTTTTTTATTTACAAAGATGTGAGGAATGCCTCTGTTGATTCCTACTTGTCCTTTATTGGTCTGATTTCTTTAGAATGAACACATTTCACACAAACTACTCTGGAGTCTGCAAATAAATGCTGATTGTCCTACAAAATGAGTAGTACAAGGATGCGCCGTTCGTGCTGCTACCGTTGAAGTTCTTCAACTTACCGTTGAAGTTCCTCTTTACCAGGAATGTCATCCCGGTATTTCTTCTCTTTTTTCAACTTATTCCTCCTTAATGTGGGGACCATCCACACCTTTTTCATGACAGAGTTCATGCACATTCCCAAAGTGAAGGCAGATGCAAATTAACCTCTTTCTCAAAGTTGGGGTTTTAACCAGTGTAGGATGCTGTTAGAGGTGAGATCATCTACTGGTGCCTCTCTCCTTTGAGAAACTTGCTGATGGTAAAGTGCAGGATGGGAAAACTACGATTCTGAACCACGGGCTTGCAAATAATCAGCAGGCAGATCAAAACTTGAAGAATAAATTGGAGAATGGCAGCAGCATCCTGAGCTGTTACCAAAAGGCACGGACCCTGAAAAAGCATTTCATGGGATCATGTCAGAGGCAAGGATCATGTCACATTTGAGAATGTGTCCCAGTTGGTATCTCTTTACTATAAATGCTAGATTTAAAATGTTTTTATACTTTTTAAAAACATTACAGTACAACAATCGGTGAGTGAATTTTTACTTATTCTAGGATACTTGCCTTTTATTGAACATGTCCAGGGAAAATAGGACCAGCTCGCCTTGCCCATTTGCATAGGAAATGTTCTGTGCTTTTGTTAGTTGTAGGCTTATATCTCTGGCAGTAAATTAATACCTGCAATCTTTGTTCTTCAGCTAAATTGCTTTTTAGTCCCTTTTTTGGCTTCACACTTTACGCGTAACTTTAATAAGAGACATCTACCTGTACATATATTTATTGCGGTCTTAATTTATCCCAGCATTCTATTAAAATCCACATAATTTTTGCCCCACAGTTAAGAAGAAACTAGATTAAATTTTCTAAAATACTGTTTTCTTCGGAGAGTTACTGCTCTGTGTTTGCATCTCTATGCATTGAGGAATATTTCCTGCTGCAGTGTGCCTTGTACATGGGTCCTGGGAAAAGCTTGTCATTCCAGGAATCATCTGTGTATTTGCAGTGTATGTATTTCCTATTCAGGCATTATCTGTGAGGAAGAAAAGAGTATTAGGAATTTGTTCTTTTTTATTATTCTTTTTTTCTCACTATGGTCACAGAATAATGGTAAATTTTAGCTTTTCTCTTCTCGTGAGTCAAGCCATTCTTGTGTTGGTGATTCATCTCCCATTTTTTTGGTTTGCTTTGTTGATTTTTTTCTGCCTATGCTACCAGCATGTCCAGCAGGCAGCTTCCAAGTGGGTTCAAACAAAGGATGCTCCTCTTGTTGTCCCTGTTCTTAAATTGAGGGAGTAGTTGGTGAACCAAACCAAAGAGCTTTCCACCACCGTGTGCAGAGCTTGGTCTCCTTGTACCCCTGGTGTCTCTGTGTCCTGGCTGTGCGAGGCCGTCGGGGAAGAGAAGGTGTGAAGAAGTGCAGAAATAGGTATTCCTCACCCCTCTCCTTGTGTGTCCAAAACTCACAACAACTGGTCTCCAAGGAAGAGGGATGAAGAAAGCCTGCCCTGAGCAGGTTCTGCTGCTTCTGAAGGGAAGAGCAAAACCACCCCAAATTTGATGGAAAAGAGATAAAGAAGGGGCATCATGGCAGAAAACACTGTTATTGCGTTATCTAAGTGAAGGTCAAGATGGAAGGGACAGCACAGGTTCCTGAGGGGAGAGGAGGGTTGATTTCTGCACCCCCTGAGCTCCTCTCGGCAGCAGAGCAAGTGCTGCAAAGCCTGGACCTCGCCCCCAGCAGGGTGGAAATGCTCTCTCCTGAAATCTATTTTGTGAGGGTGATCAGCTGAAAGCCACGCTGCTGCTTAGGAATTCCGTCACATACAATATTAAATGCATTTTAAAGTGGCTGCAAGAAAGCTGGGCAGCTAAGGAAGAATCTTATAAACGTTTTCCATTTGGTTTTTCTTTCTTATTGCTTTTGTGTTGCACAGACGTTCTTGTGGTTATGATCTTTTTCTTGGTAGCATTCCCTAATGATCTTATTCACAATAGTGCATTATAATAAGAAAATGGAAAGTCTTGTGCAGATCAGTATGTGCTGTTTTTCTTGACAGTAATAATGAATGGATAATTCTATTTCTCTAGCTGCATAGATTTTAAATATTTTTAAGTATTTCAAGTATATGCATTTCTTTTGGATAGATTCTGACTATATATATATATAGTTTTTTTACCATAGCGTGAAACACTTCCATAACAGATTCAGACATTTTCTGGTTTAATATTAAAATGGAAATAATAATAAGCCACACGTAACTACACAATAGAACTGAGTTAAATTCCAAAAGTCAGCATGATCAGAAAGAAGGGTGAAATGTCACACCTGGCATAACGCACTTCATTATCCCTCATTTTTACAGTACTCACACAACAGTGGATGATCTTAAACATCATAATTGAATAATTATGACTCGGGATGTTTTGCCTAAGGGCATATTTTCAGCTTTTCCTGATGTGGCAAATAATGTTCCATGTCGTTTTGCATTAAGAAACACAGTAGCCAAGCTCTGTGTTATGCACTGGCAGTTTTACACCAACAGCACACAAATTGTCTGCAATATCAAGCTAAAGCACAACCCTCCAAAACCACCTCTATGGAAAGCAGACAGATATTTAAGGAGACTTTCGCATGCCCTAAGTCTGGTTGATGTCATCAAAGTCTTGTGTGGTTTTGGCAGAAATCGCAACATGCCCCGTTGTTTGAGGTGTTTGTGTCAACTTTGTATGCAGGTTGGTTTGTTAATATGACTTAAGAACTGGACCTTTTGTTAGAAATTGTATGAAAGTGTTAAAAAAGCTTTCTATATTGAGCCAAATATCCATAAAATACCATTGCTGATGGCATTTCTCTTAAACAAGTAAATTTAGTTTGAGAAATACAGCTGACGCCCGAGAATGCGTGGCACTCAGTAAGGTTTTTCAAAAAGGTTTACTCTTTGTAAAGTAAATGCAGTTTATGTCGTGGTGAAGTGGGTTTAGATGTCACATATGGTAAACTGTAGGTCCGGCCTCTATTTTTGATTAATCATAACAATAAATGATGTGCTCAGGGAGTGCTAGATCTCATCACATCACTGCCTGACTCTTCTGCACTGCTGGTGAGTTTGCCAGTGGCGGCTGATGTGACGTTAAATGAGTTTGCTTCTGGAGAAGCGCCCCAGGAGAGGAAAATAGGGGAGCTGCTTTGCACAGCTGAGTCACAGCTGCCAATCTGTAGTTTGTGTGGAAAAGGCCCAAATCATTGTCTAGAAATACAAGAATAGCAAAAAAAAAAAAAAAAAATCAGAGTAAATTCACTATGCCAGGTGTCACTTCTCATTTTGGCCGTCTTGCTCCATGTGGTTCAGTTTTGTTTTATTTTGTGCGTAGCAGTTCACGTTATCCTGTGATAGATATTAGGATCAGGAACATTTCTGAATGACTTCAAAAACCACACAGAATGAGCCAAATCCTGGAAATGAGGGCAGTGCTTCCTACATGGAATCTTTCTCATGATTTGTTACTAAAGGTTAAATGGTGTATTTTTCCTTTCCAAACGTATTACTTTATCTCAATGTCAGCTTTGTACGAGAAGAGAGATATTTCAGGGGAAATTTCTAATGGGCAGGTGAAAAATGGACTGATTTTGGTTTGGGTCAGGTGAACCTGGATCCCTAATCTATTCAGAAAGCTGTAATTCCCGGTAGCACGAAGTGCTGTTCTCCATCATTTTTGTCCAGCTCCAAACCTGGGTTACATCCAGGTGCGATCTCTCCCTGCAGTTCAAATGCCACAATCCTGCACTGTGTAGAGCAAATGTGATCAATACCCTCAATCTGAAAGAGTGCTTTTCTATCTTTCACACACGAGCTGGCTGGAGAGCTTGATGTTACTACCCACCAGCATGCACCACATGGGAATTCGTTATTATATTCGGCTCTAGCTTTCCCTCATCTTCACTCTCTGTTGTGTGTTGCGGAGTCACTTGACACTTCTTTTTCCAGAAGAGAAAACTGGCTTACAGGTATCTTGGCTTGTCTAGCAGACTGTAGCCAACATCATTCTTCAGTTGACTTTCCAGCAGTGTTATAAAGTATTGCTCACTCGGCAGTGAAAGCCCAATATGCATTGGAATTAAATTGAATACATGAAATTTGGGACATCTATATGTATGTAAATTGACTGCATTCATTATGTGTAAGCCTTACTTTGGCTGACTAGAAAAAGTCATGTCAAATACGTTAGACCCAACTCAGTGTTTGAAACAACCCATTGTACACTCTGGGGAAAAATAATGCCAATGTCTTGCCATTCTTTTCCACTTGCAGTTGGAGTAAATGCTGGTATAATTATTACGTGTGTTGGTGTGACCACTTAAATATCTGTGAATAATAGTAAGTTCCTACATATTACAACTATTCAATGTACATTTTAAATGAAGATGAATATGAAGAATTTTAAAATTTTCTAGTTCTACCAAATAAAAATTATTTAAATGCACAATATAGGTAGTATAGGCATCATTTTTATTCCACGAGATTTAACTGTGTTTTATTTACTTCTGAGTACTTGAGAGCCTTCCTTTATGCAAATCCATCTAGGTAAAAAATTTTGTTATGTAAATGCTCAAGACAAAGTGAATTTAACTGTAAACTATCTGCTATCATCTGGCATATTGAAACTGTGCTAGATCTAATATTCATCCTTACGCGGGTGCAATGATAGAAGGTTTGTCTGTCCCCGTTTAGATGGAAGAGAACGTAAACACATCTCTGCAGAGGTGCATAGCATACTTGGTCCATGTGTCTTTTAAAAACACCCCTATAGTTATACAGTTTATACAGTTATATAGTTATTATATATAAAGTTATATAGTTATATATATAGTTACGTAGTTATATAGTTATTATATAAACAATAGTTTATATAATCAAGAAATAACTTTTTCCATGTACTAATCAAGCAATCACCACAGCCTCAAGTAAGAAAATAAAAATATATGTTGAAACATGTGAGCATTGTATACTAGAATATTTCCCTCATCTCCAAGAAAGTAGGGAAAATTAATTAGCGGAATCATAGTTGTCGTGCTCTTTTTAAGAAGCCCCTGAGGGCAAGTCCTTGCTTTGCATGCGCTGTGATAAATCCAGGTCTGTTGAGGAAAATCTTTGAGATATGTGACACCTTTGACTCATAGATCATATCTTTGTTTTCTTTTGTCTCCCAATTAAGGGTGTTGGGGTTTTTTTTTTTCTGGGTAAATAAATTTCAATTAATGAAATTCCAGCTGTCTCATGCGTTATGGTGGTGTAAATTTGAAAGCATTTAGCAGATGCCCGTATAAAAATCCATTAACACATAGCAGGTTCCCTGACATTTAAAACCAATATGTATCCAGCTGGAACAAATAACAGAAAACAAGCCCATATTCTTGAAAAATTTATGGCACTCTGTAATGCAGGTAAAAGATTCCTATGCAGAAAGAGGCATATTGCCGAAGAATATAAGAATGTCTTATGTTTTCAGTTTTGCAAGAGGAGAATCATGAATACATTATGTTCCACTCATTTTTTTCTTCATACAATTTGCAAAAGTCTGAATGTAAATAAAGGGAGCCAATTAGGATTCCAGGTAAAAGACAAACCTGGGTGTAAGGTTTGAATTTATCCTTCCTGAAATGGTGTGAGCGTCTCTAAAAAGTAGCAGTCAGAAATTCTGATAATTTACTTGCCGCTAAGCATTTTAATCTGATATAATTATTAAAACAACTTTAAGAGTGCCGTAAAAGCCCATTCGTAGTTCACAACTTCAAATCCTATGAGCAAAGTCAAACTTGAGGAGGAAGTAAAGGAACGGGGAAGATGACCTTGACTTGCCTAAAGCTTGCAATATTTAATTTGGAAACAGGCCATATTAGAAGCAAGCAAGTAAGAGATCTGCACATGATGCCAATATGCACAGAGGCTGTGATGGAGGGGGATGGAAATACACTTTTAGAAGCTTGCTTACTCTGGTGAAGTAATCATTGCAATATGTGCATTTTTAAATGCTTATTTTCACTTACCTGTATTAAAAAAATTTCCTTTACGAGAAGAGGGGAAACTATGCTGTATGGAAGATAATCTTTTTGGTCTTTGGTATTCTTTCTTAGTATTTATTGTAGTAGAAACAATAAAGCCAACTTTTTATAGCTGTTGTGCAAATTCAGCACTGTGCGGAGGGCCAGCATAAGGCCCATTTTCCATTTGAATCCTCCTAAGTCTCTGGACTGCAATTGAAATGATGCACAATGCTTGTGATCACACCTATGGCAAAGGCATGAATTCTTAATACAAAATATTGTGTAAAGCGATGTCTGCGTAAGATTCTTCAGTGCTTTTCTGTGTTTCGCTGTGATTTAAGTTATTGCACTGTCAGTGTCTTCAAATAACCATGGCAAATTCAAATTTAAAGTCTGTCAGTTGGAAGGCAAATTCTAACAATTTACTGAGAGTGATTTTCCTTTAAAATAGCTAACCTGTGTCCTAACCACATACAGCTACAATGGCATTCCAGGAGCGTGCTCTTCTATTTTAAGGATTTAACTGCAAAGGTAAATCACTGTGCAAGGCAGATTTATACGTAACGGCGTCTGTAGAAAGGCAGTGACTGCAGGACTGCTAGAAAGACGTTTAGCGCATTGCTTCCTTAAACGAGGATGAGGGTTGTCAGATCAAAGCAAATGGATGAAGCTAAACGTGGCTGGGGATTTTGACCCAACTGAAGCGGCTGTCCGGAAAAGCCTACCATTCCTGCAAAGCAAAAGGGCTGCGCTTCCCTCTGACTGTGTCACAGCCACAATCCTCTGCTTGGCTGTGCTCTCTGTCGTAAATTAGAATAGATGAAAGCTGTCGAGCCAAGCCGGTGATGGAGGCTAATTTGATGTGATATAATTGATGAACTCTAAATCGTCCCACTTCTCGCTCTTGAAACAGTTTGACTGGAGCTGAAAATGCCAGAGTACTTTGATTTACACTCTCTGTCAGTTTTATATTGAAAATCTCAGCGTGGCAACAGTAAGGGATTAACTTCTTCACAGTATTTTTTTCTAATTTGTAGAGTATTTACACACACTCGTACAATCCCTTGTAGGAACACTATTGGGAAAGCTGGATTTCCATGTTGACAGCTGGATTGTGCCCAAAATTTTTATCAAGATAAAGAGAATAACAACCTCGACTTCTGCCACCATGGGTATCGCCAAGATGGTCATTTGGAATTAGCGTTGTGCTTCATATTTCAGAACTGAATTTTGGACAGTAGGATTAGGACATTTAATGCTTGGAAGCCTCTGATTTCTGAAATTCTGATGTAGCTGAAGCCTGTTAGGAGATCAGACAAGAGATTCTGTAGCTGTAGCTTACTAGGTAGAAGTTCAACTCTTAAAATAATTCTCCGTTAAAATTTTGCAAGCGTCAGACTTATCTCAGCAATTTCTTGTTATTGATACTTTCCTGTTCAAGATACTTGAACTCAGAGCAAACTGCCTCGGTTTCTTGGTTTCTTTCAACGTAGGAGAAGGTCAGTGGCCTTGCTTTCTTAGGTTTAGAGCAGGAGTGAAAAGCTTTGCCATCAACTTATGGTTCCAGTAGCCACCGTCAAAAGGGGTAACATTTCACATCTGCTAAGTCAGTCATTTCAAACTTAGAAACAATATGCACAGAGGAGAGCTGCTTTAATTCGCATTATTACTCTGGTCAGAGAGCAGAACTGCATCCGTTGCAAAGCCATTTGCTCCCCTGCTCAAAATGAGTTGTCTGTGGCTACGTGCCATTCCCACCAGCAGCGTGTGCCAAGTTCTTGCTGACCTGAATGTACCAGGTATCGTGAGCAAATCTGTGAAGTCTGGAATATTTATTTGGACAAGTACACAGTTTTCAGATTGGTCTCCTGGCTTTGGGGAGATGAGCTAACCATTTTCTCTCTGAAAATGCCACGTGGACAGGATTTGTTGTAAGGATTTTCTACACATTTTGAGTGATCTGACTGTTTTCCCACACTTCCTGATTCTGGGTGTAACTTAAAACGATGGCTTTACTGATGATCCGTAACTTGTGTCATTGATGTGAAAAATACTGGGGTTTAGAGCTTCTCCTGGATGGGGTGATGGAAATAAAAAGGCTATCAATTGCAGGGTGAACCTAATTTTTTAATGAAAAGGGAGGCAAGTAACACAGCTCAGCTTCTGTAAGATTGTCTAGAAGAGCTTTACTCACCCAAAACAGTAGGACGATGTGGCATGGCGTGCCTGTTCAGCTTGTAATAGCCAGAGAATTCAGGTCCTTACACCATGTTGATCAGGGCAATTCCATCCTGAGCCAAGCAGGAATACTGGTAAATGTATCTCTTTTTTAGTCCCTTTCGCAAGAGAGTGAAAATTATGGTTATTTTGCTTAATAGTGTAAGAATTAAAGCTTGAAAGTGTTCAAAGACATCAGTCAGTCATGGTACATCACCAGTTTACCTTCTTTAATGGTAATGTTGTATGTGCTTTAAGTAGCTTCCAAAGTACCACTTTGGAATAGCTGTGTAATTGGCAATGATGCAGCACTTAAAATGTTTCATTTACATCGTCACTTTATCTGTGTACCGGTAATCCCAAATAGTAGTTTTAAAGAATTAGAGGAAATAATAAAGGCAAACTTCACCTTTGTTGTGTTTAACTGCTCAGTTTTCCTGCTCAGTATTTTTTATTTATCTTCTTTCATTATTTTTTATTTTATAATATATGTTGCAATTTAGTTTTTAAAAAGTAGAAAGGAAATAGGGAAGAAAAATAAATATAAAACTTGAATTCAATGCAATCTAGAAAAAAACCCTTTTAGGCATCTGAAGTCACTATGTGATGTAAGGTTCAGGTATGTTTCAGAGTCTTCAGCTTTTTCTAAGTTGGCATAGCTTCAATTCAGTCATTTTAATTTGGACTGCGTGTTTTCACATCAGTTCACAGAGGAAACAAATCCAGTGCCTGCCCTTTTTTCTACCTTGCAGGTTAAAAAATGCGTTGACGTGGTTTGCAAATCAAAATGTATTTGTCCTGCGCTTGAACCTCTCTTTATAATAATAGTATGTACACCCCATTTTTCTGACTTTGTATGTGCCTGTAGAAGAGTCTGGTTTTAAAAGCACTTTAATTAAAGCCTCTTTAAAAGTCTGTTAGTACCTACAGTGAAAAAGGGGTACAATATCAAGCCGTAACGTAGAAAGATGGGTTAGAGGATACCTTCTAAATATTTTCTGATCAGATAAATTAGGTTAAATTAGGTCTGGAATGTTTAGGGTATTGGCCAAGTATCCATACAATCCCAGAGCATGGAAGGGTTATCTCTGAGACTTCACCTTGGACAGGAGAGATTCAAGAAAGGGATGGTTGTAATGCCTATCTTGGAAAACAAGGGAGAAAAGGAAGGGTTGGGCATTTAGACACCAGTCAATTTATCATTAATTCTTAAGGAAATTACTGGAGTAATAATATATATATAATAATATAAAGTAATAATATAAAGAGTTTTTAAAATCATCTATAAGAACTTAGAAGAAAATGAAGACGTGAATGGCATTCAGTGTTGTTTTTTCAAGTACAAATCATGTAAAGTCAAACTGATTTCTGGCTACAACAGACCAGCAGACCTTTTAGATAAAAAAGACAGTGAATGTAA
Source organism: Geococcyx californianus (assembly GCA_013389885.1). Classification (NCBI taxonomy): domain Eukaryota; kingdom Metazoa; phylum Chordata; class Aves; order Cuculiformes; family Neomorphidae; genus Geococcyx; species Geococcyx californianus. The sequence goes on along the minus strand of VWPV01016573.1, from coordinate 10,702 downwards.
AACTGTATTCTTGGAGTAGCTGTAAGTCATTCATTGTGAAAAGGGAGATGTGTATCAAATGCGCTTATGCTGGCATCTGATTCGGGTGTTAATTTAAGATAAGGACCATGGTTGCTGCATGTGCAACTGTCATTGAAGTAAGAGAGACTGCGAGCATATTGTAAGACAGAATTCTAACCTGTACAAAAGATGGGAGAATATGGAATAATTGACTGGAAAGTTCCAATTGCACAGTTGTAATTAACAAATTTGTTAATTTTGCACTGAGAAGGAAGTAAACATCTGCAAAAAAATGTCAAGGGAAATAGACTATGGGCTTGGTAAGAATCTTCAAAAATGAGGTGGAATTATCATAAATCAGAAGTGACATATATGAGGTCAGACTTAAAAAAAAAAGACTGTGCTTGCAACTCATTTGATTTTCTTAATTTGTTAAATAAAAAATTATCACCTTCAAAACAGTTCCCTCCTCAGCTGACACACAGCTGCATGTGGAGCTGCCAGTGTTCAAAGCAGTTCTGCAGATCATTTTCCAAAAGGCTGTTCAGGCTCCCTCTTGGTTTTGCTTTCGCATCTTCGACTGACAAAAAATGGGTTCCTTTGAGCACTGACTGGATCTTTGGGAGGAGGGAGCCAGGTCTGGTGAACAGGGTGGGTGCTCAAGCATAGGGATGTTTTTATTAACTAAAAACTGCTTCATGGACAAAGCGTTGTGGGCTGGTGCACACTGGCATTTTCCAACCGAGGGTAAGAAAATGCCTCTGTTGGAACATGTGTCCTTTCATACGGAGTGAAGCAGTTGAGCTGAGCCTTGTCTCACTGTGACAGCTCAGAATGTGTTCTATAACCACCTCTGTATCTCTCTCCTCCCGCTCTTGGCTCCCAAGCTATACGGTCAGTCTCACTTTTGTTGTGTAGGATCTTGTAAGACACCATTCTGTTGTAGCAAAGATGTTGGCTTAATATCATCAATAAAAAGTTCTGTAAGACCCACCAAGTGACCTTCTATTGTGCTGTGTAAGGTTTGGAGCTCCACTTTTTGACAAGAGTGTTGTGTACTTGGAGAGTACAGAGGGGAGCACTGAAAATGGAAGCAGGAGCAGTGAGATAATACTTGCCCGTGCATGATTGCAGTTGAGAAGGTTAAAGAGAAACTTCAAATTTGTAGAGCAGGGAGTTTCGCTGGGTTTTTTCCTCAGCTGTAGCCAAGGAACCATCTTCACTGTAGTCAGGACAAGAAGCAATTGGCTTAAATGTCAGCATGGAGATTTAATTTAGATTTTAGAACACTTTTTTCCCCTTTCCAACATGGGGATCATCATGCATTCCGGGCTTCCGGAATGACTGTTGAACCCCCATCACTGGGGTCATTTTAAGAAATGAATACACCTGCTAGAAGGATCATAATCACACGGCAACCTGCCTTTGTGTAGACACGATGCACAGAGGTAGGCAAAGAGATCTCATGAGATACCAGTTATTCCCAGTTTCTTTATTAGACCACATTTACCATCTTTAAAGCAATCTGAATTGTTATAGGAAGAGCCTAAAACTTGATTTCAGATCTGGTAATTATCAGCTTGATATCTGCTGTCTAAGATAAGTAACAGTTGTGATAATCATGGATAATATCCATGATACCTCGTTTCAAAACCAGTAGCTTAATAATGTGCATAGGATGGACTGAGATTTTGAGAATATAAGGTAATTTCACACTGTATCTGTTCCACTTATAAAGATCCACATATGTATAAAGTGCTACACTGTCAGTGTTATTAATTTTTTTAAAGTAATTTTGAAAAGCATTATTTGACACCGTTGTAAATGAAAGCATTCCAAGGAGTAGTTTATATAATATGATGCTTGCATTGCTTTTTCATGTTATGAAATAATTAATTTTAACACATATTTTAGTGTATTCATTTATAAATAACAGTCCTTGGGAAAATACAGTAGAATGTCTTACTTGGAAACATTTTAACATATGTAATTAGTGGATCTGCCTCTCTTTTTCTCTGTACACAGAATTAATTTGCAGATTAACAATTTTTAGAAGTTTTCTGTGAATTAAAAATAGCTCTCCTAGCTAACAGCAAAATAACTAACAGTTTGCTGAAAGGATTTTTTTAAACCTACTTGATGAGGAAGAAGGGTGCAATTCTGGGGTTAGTAGGGCCTACAGAAAGAGTGAAGTACCTCTAGAGGAACCTTTGAAATTATTATGGTAACAGAACTGTGTGAATGTGAAACATGGGTTCGTGGTGATCTAAGTGAAAGAGATAATAGGATTAGGTCTTGTTTAGCACTTCTTAAATCTGAAAGCAGTGGATTGAATTTTTAGCTTATTGTTGATTCTGAGCACCCAACAAATCTTCTTCTGTTAAATTAATCTCTAGGGGAAAATTCTGAAGGATTGATCGCAACTTTATTGTAACGTGAGTCTCCATAAATTACTGACAACAAAGCATAAACCCGGGTGCCATTTCCATTGTAATAAGCAGCTTTTCATACTCTGAACGTTTTAGAGATGGGAATTCTATCCCAGAATCAAAAAGGTCCATAACCTGAAGCCGCAGTAGATTCACATTTTGCTCTTTGCTCGCTAATGTGCAATACATTAAATGTCTGTTCCTTGGATCTAGCAACAAAATGACCTTTTCAGGGCTCATCTTCTTTTCTCATTTTTGATTTGTTCAAGGGAAATTACAGACGACTGGTATTTGGTTTCCAAAAGGGATACATAAAAACTTGACCTTTTGGAACTGTTATTTTTTGGGATGTGTACATTGTATTTTAAGTATGTCTTAGCTGTTGTTTGCTGGACTATGTCTAGTTTAAATAACCCTTCATTTTATTCAGTGTAAAGCTAGGACAAGAAGTATAACTCCTCTCATTTTTTCCCATGACAGACCTTTGCACGCACTTGAGAGCACTTTTTCTTTGGGTAATTTTGAAAGAAAGTGGCATGGAATAGCCCTGGTATCTTAGGAAATTTCCACAGAGGCTGGTTTGTAGTGAAAATAGCATGTTATACATTGGCCATCGTAGTAATATCTCATTGCCTACCTGAATGCACTCTGCTGACAGGACACCTTCCACTTAACAGAGTGAGAAATGAGACTCAGGGAAAGCAAGTGATCAGGAGTGTTTAGGAAGTCCGTGATGGAGAGAATGAATTAATCCAGATTGTCAGACTACAGTCATAAGTATGGTTATTCCTGCTGCCAGGTTTCCTAAACCAGCTTTTGGCCACCTTTTAAAGTCACTGCAATAACAAAATGATTGCTATTTCACCTAAATTCCAACAAAATAGTTTAATGACTATGATATACTTTTCCATTGAGATCAACTGATTTGGAAATTAACCAAGCCAAATAGGTTATTTAACATGTAAATGAGGAATTTCTCTCCTTTCCAGCTATGTAAATAGCTACTTTAATTTGAAGAGATTTGTAACACTAGGAGTTACAATGACAAAAGTTACAGAGAAGGCAATCTTTGTCTTGTGCAAAATAAAGCAAATGATCAGAGCTTCATTGAAATATTGTTATGTATAATTCTGGATGAGAATGAGAATTTAAGATTTTTGAAGAGAATTAAATTGTGTTTTGAAGCAAAATGCCTGTGGTCCACTCAGATCTGTGTAGTCATTTAAACCAATTTAGGTTTCTTCTGTTGATTAGATATGGCAATAAATTTCGAGAGTGTGTGGTGAATGAATGAACTGCACTGCTTATAGACACTCTGGCTTTGCAGAGCTGTCCATTTCCACATGTACGTAACTTTTTTAACCCTTGGAGTTTGTCAAATGCAATAGGAAAAGAAATTAGTCAATGCACCTGCTTGTGAGGTTTTGGTGTTTTTCCCTCTGGATGGCATCCCCAGCCACACAGCTTGTTGTTGTTGGCAAACTTGCTGAGGGTGCACTCAACTCCCGTGTCCAGTCACCAACAAGGATATTAAACGGTGCTGGTCCCAGCACTCTGAGGAATGTCACTCATCAGTGGTCCGCACTCGGACACTGAGCCATTGGCCACAACTATTTGAGTGCGACCACCCAGCCAATTCCCGATCCGTCTGTCAAATCCATGTCTCTCCAATTTAGAGACCTGAACGTCACGCGGGACGGTGTCAAATGCGACATCAGTTTCTCTTCCCTTATCCACCAACACTTTAACCCCGTAGCAGAAGAGCACCAAATTTGTCAGGCCTGATTTGCCTTACCTCACTTACCAGTGGGCTAAAGTAGCCCATGAACGTGCCCAACACCAGCCGAAAGATCTTTGAAAAGATTTTCTATTCCTTCTATTATGGCACTCAAATGGTCTTAGCCTTTTCAGCTCTCCTAATCTATCAATCTCTCAAGAATATCTGTTACTGTGTAACAAAGAGAAAGTACATCTGTCCTAGTTCCTGATATCTCACGTACTTTATTAGGTTTTTTTCAATTAGGGCTTTTCTAGGACAGTCGTGGTTGAAGGTGAAGAGAAGAGCATAGAAAGAGCAGTCCTAGTCAAAAGAACAGCATCCTATTCCACATGAGAGACCAGGTGTTAAAAAAAGAAGAAATAGAAAAAGAAAAGAGTAAGAAAAAGGAAAAAAAAGTCTTCTAAATAGGTAAAAGAAGCAAAATGCTAACAATTCCTAAATTACAAATGATTTGAAACATATCAGCCTGGGATTGCTGAAATGTTGTAATAATATTAATGCTAAATATATCTTTTGCATTGAGTGCTTTATTGTATTGAATGTAACGTGGGTACTATAATATTTTGAAAGTACATCTAAATGTTATCAATCAAAATTAAAAAATTCAAATGGCATCAAACAACATTTCTACTTAATAAGAACTTCGCCACAAATACATTTTGCCATTGAAGATTATAAAATATGCTATGGAACATTTTCATTCCCTCCACACCGCATTGATCAGAGGAGAAGTATTCCCTATGAGACTTTTTTTGATCAATGGTAAAGTTGAATTGAATAGCCAGGCAAATACTTCCCCGTGATTTACTGATAGATGGAAAAGCAGGTCCTATTTCAAAGGTACTTATTCGACCAGCACACCAAAACTCAAAATTAACTGGATCTGTGGGCAAAGATACCTACATGTCCATGGAGAACCAGGAGAAACATATAATTCCATGACAAGGGACTAATTATGCCTAAATGTTTAAGGTTTTTCTAAGAAGTATTCTTGGATTATATGGGTTTTATTTGAGAAGTTGAACTAATTTATAGTATCCTAACACCTTACTCTTTTTCACTGATGGCAAATATAATTCTACAACTTACAAGAAGAACTCTTTAATAGGATAGAAGTTAATACTTTGAAATTGTTGCATAATAATAGAGATGCCTAAAAAATTAATCTCGTCAATACTCCGATACTCTTGTACTTAATGAGATTTAAAATTACGGTAGACCTTGAAATCGTTTGTCTGCTCAGTCAGATAAATACTCATTGAATTTCTCAGCCCTATGCTGAGAAAGTAATGTTTTGAATTTCACACAGATTTAAGGCATTTATTATATATTTATATATTTATTATATATTTAGGCATGTACTTAATTCTGAGTATTATAAATTAAATGTTTGGTTAAGTATTGCAATATTACATGCTGACAATATCCTTTTGTTCTTCTCTCCAAGTAAATGCCCCTAATTAATGAGGAAGTATGTATTTTTTTTATTTTTTATGCTTTTTAAATGCAGTAAATTCTTTTGGATATGAGGACCCAGCGCAGTTCCACTTTGCACTATCCCATCTTTATTCTGCCTCAGCTGTAATGAAATCTATGTGGTGTTTTTAAACTCTGACTGCTGAGAAGAGGTAAAGAAGATTTTTTTCTCTTCTCAAAATACCTGTGTTCAGAGAGTTTCCCTGTTTCTTGGCCTATGGCTGAATTTCAGGAATTTTTCCATACCCATATGGGCTCCAGGAAAACAGCAAGTGACACCTGAATGCCACTTGCCATGTGATAATTGTACGAGATTTGCTAAAACTCAATTTCTTCTCGTTGCATCTTATGTTTTCTCTTCTGCACCTTAAAGGGAGCTTTAAAATGCTGAACAGGAAGACGTGGTGTTTTGAATGGAGCACTTTGATGTTCAAGTGCTCAGCTGCCAAACTCGGCAGCGGTTCATGGGCAACCAAGCTTTTTAAAGTTTTCATTCTTGTTTACAAAGCNAGGTCTCTTCCAACATTACAATACTGTGATACCGTGATACTGTAATTGAGAATCTTCATAGTACTCTTCTCAAATGACACAGTGTCAAAATTACAGTGACTCCCTTATAAAAGTCTTTACTGAACAAATGAGCAGAGGTGAAGAAAATAGCTAGCCTTAAAAAAAACCCAAAGTATATCAAATACTCAGTCCTTTATAGTCTGCATAAAGGAAATCTTTTGAATAGTTGTTTGTGCCTTTGGAGTGTTATTCTGCTCATTTAAGTCTTTTCTCCAGGTGTTCAGGTTCAGCTAGGATAGAGTTAACTTTCTTCCTAGTAACTGGTACAGTGCTGTGGTTTAGGTTTAGTGTGAGAATAATGTTGATAACACACTGATGGTTTTAGTTGTTGCTAAGCAGGGCTTATACTACGTCAAGGACTTTCAGCTTTCCATGCTCTGCCAGCAGGGAGGTGCTCAAGAAGCTGGGACAGCTGACCCAGGCTGGCCAAAGGGATATTCCATACCATATAACGTCGTGCTCAGTGTTCCCTGGGGAGGGGAGGTTGGACAGGCTGGGCAAGAGTCAGTTGGCAAGTGGCAAGCAACTGCATTGTGCATCACCTCATTTGAATTATTATTATTATTATTGTTACTATCATTATCATTATCATTATTATTGTATTTTATTTAAATTATTTAATTTATTTTTATTTTTATTTCTATTTTTATTTCTGTTTTTACTTTTATTTTATTACTCCTATTTTCTATTTTTGCACATACCTAAACTGTCTTTTTATCAGCCCACGGTGATTATTTATTTATTTATTTATTGAAATTCTCCTCTCCTGTCCCAATGTGGGATGAGGTAGAGGCAGGAAAGGANGGGATATTCCATACCATATAACGTCGTGCTCAGTGTTCCCTGGGGAGGGGAGGTTGGACAGGCTGGGCAAGAGTCAGTTGGCAAGTGGCAAGCAACTGCATTGTGCATCACCTCATTTGAATTATTATTATTATTATTGTTACTATCATTATCATTATCATTATTATTGTATTTTATTTAAATTATTTAATTTATTTTTATTTTTATTTCTATTTTTATTTCTGTTTTTACTTTTATTTTATTACTCCTATTTTCTATTTTTGCACATACCTAAACTGTCTTTTTATCAGCCCACGGTGATTATTTATTTATTTATTTATTGAAATTCTCCTCTCCTGTCCCAATGTGGGATGAGGTAGAGGCAGGAAAGGAGTGAAGGACTCGATGATCTCAGAGGTCTTTTCCAACCTTACGATACTGTGATACTGTGTGATACTGTGATTGCGAGCGCTTCTTCAGATTTCCACAGACAATCTTAAAATGCATGGAAAGTATTCCAAAATCAGCTTGCTGCTTTATAACAGACCTTCAATCAAGAGTGTTTATTAGTAAGCTGCCAGCAAATATTTGTTTGCATACCTTTTATTATTTCAAAGGGTTTCGTGAACAGTACGTCACAGTGCTGGTGTCATTTACATCCAAATATAAGTTTCTAATGTTTTAAACTTTCCTGAGATATAAAAGGGAGAAAAACACCAAGAAAACGAAACTTCAATCTTTTCTAATAAAAAATTTTTGCAAGCGTTTTGTCTCTTCGAAATGCTGTGACATCCTGTTCAGTTGACGGAGCACACGACTTTAATTGCACGACTCATTCACTTTAAATATTTAATAATGCTTTTATTAGTTGCTCCGAAGCAGTGAAGTAAGATCTGTAATATCTACTGCTGGTCATCATTTTTATTCATCATGGTTTAATAAGCATTATAATTACAGACTGAGGAAGAAATATGAGTTAGCTTTGTGGTTTTACTTGGGACTTCTGTGCTCACTGGTGTGATTGGAAGGGATTATGCAAACTCCGTGAGCGTAGCTGATCGTATTCAAATACATTTGTGCAGACTTTCCCAATCCTGACATATTATTCTTCATATATAAGTAACTGCAGAAAAGACACTGCATAAAATTACGAGTCCTGACACTACTAACTCCATCTGGCTTAGTAGTGAAGTATGAAAATTTGAAGGCCAATGGACTTGTTCTTGGCAGGTGCTCTAACGCGTGCATCATTGGTGGAATTAGACTTTGACTATTTGTACCAACCGTTTCTCACATTTGCTTGCAACTTGCACAAATAGAAGAGTTATTTAGACTGAACAGTCAGATAGGGAACCTTTCCTTTGGAGATTTCTTGAGAGTTCAAGCAGAAAGACCATTTGTAGACAACATAAACCCTCTGGGCTCCGTTCTTGAGTAAGTATAGATGATGATAATTTAGTATAACTTTCTCCCTTTAATATTACAAATATGACTGTTTGCATGCTATTTGAATTCTTGTTTTAATGGGAGGCATAGTAGGGCAGACTACTATCTGTTGCATTTTTTAATGTTTTGTTAAAACATCATTTTTTCCTCATCAGCAACTTATGCGGGAGCGACAGCAGATGGCCAGCCGCCCCTTTGCTTCTGTCGATGTAGCACTGGAAGTAGGAGCTGAGCAAACAGACTTTCTACGAGGGCCATTAGAGGTAGGAACAGTGGTGCTGACAAGGGACCATTGTGATTTGCATATTTATATTGCTAGTCTGCATCTGCATCTGCTTCTGAAACCAAACAGCGTCTGATTACCTGGAGCTGACAAGTCTCAGCTACATATGTTATGCCATTTTCAAGGTGCAGAGTTTTAATAGCATGACATGAGCTGTGACAAAAGCCACTGGAGAATCTATTAGCCTGGGCTGGAGTGACAGCCAGCTCACCTGGCAGTCCTTGCGTGATGGATGTGAGCTGAGACAGGCATTAAGGAGCAAACCTCACGCTCAGTCCTCCGAGTACACAGTGCCCCCTAGTTAACATCTATCTTAATTAACAGAGATTACAGCAAACAAATAAACAAACAAATAAATAAAGCAGCTGTGAGTCGAATGTCAGCGTTGTGTTTTGTAGGTACAGGTATAAAGAATACAGAGTGTGCTGCGTATTTTCATTTGTAGATAATGGCTACATTACTATATTCTTTTATTGTAATTGCACTACATTGGAAAAGAAATAATATGCAAGGCAATGCGATATTAGAGTAGTGTAATAATGCATGAAATGGATTCTGGAGTTTTCACCTTAAAATAGGAGAATTACAATATGTGGATAATAATATCTAATCTAGATTGGGCTTTTGGTAGATCATAATCCTCTCTCTATTCCTTTACTTTTATTTACACTGTTGTGTTTGCAGTTATTACTTTATATTATTTATGGTGGGGCGTGGGAACGAGGTGCGATAGCTCTGAAATCTTTCGAGATGGTACTTTTCATTGCTGTCAATTCCTCTTAAATTCAAAGCTTCTCTTACTTTGCTCAATCACCTCTTTCAATGGAAGATTAAATAGCCTATCAAATCTCTAAGGTTCATGGAGGAGTGAGCAATGTGAAAAACAGATTCATAGCAGAAAGAAAAAGAATTGGCTTTTGAGTACTTATCAAATTGAGACGCTCTGTCCTGCTACTTTATAGGAAGCAATCACAATTGTTCTTGCTGGCATAATTTAAATACTTGGAATAGATAGGGAATAAAAATGCCATATATCTTTGAAGGAGCTTTGTTATTTTCTGACCAAATACTAGAACCCCCACATACTTAACCAATATCACCGTATTTCTATCTCCTTTTATCTTGAAACAGAAGCCCTCTCCAGCTCCCCAGACTGAAAACACATTAGACTTTAGTTAAAAGTTAACTTTTTTAAGAAGAATTGATTTCATTGCTTCTATGCTGGTATCTGGCAACATTTTCTCTGGTGTTTTTTTCAGAGAGAAGAATGAGTGAGAGCCTAGACACCCAAACTTTAATTTTGTACACACTGATTATTTAATTAAACTTTAGAAGTAAACTTCACAAGTTAATTGCCACATATTCTTTTCTCGTGTCTTTTATTTAGCACTAAAAGAAATAGATGCTAAAATTTTTTAATTATGTTTTACAGTTTTTGTTAGCTTTTTCTTCTTAGCCTAGCCTTTTCTAGTAGTCGTACAGTTTTCCATATCCATAGTGGTTTTTCCTAATTAAGATGTAGTTACACACAGAATGAAGCACATTCAGAGTTTCTTTGGAATTACACTGATCTATATCAAACCAAAGCTTGGTACTGAGGATTAAGTGACTATGGTTCAGGGTACTGAGTGTCCTTTCACATACATCCTGTAAAAAACATCTGTATCAAGATTCTGTCCCAGGTCTATCCTCAATTTGTGAAAGGACGTGGTTGTAGCTGTTGTAAAAGTTGTGGCTGCCATTCTGGTCGTCATTCTCAGCTCTCTTCTGCACTGAAGGGAATTAGGATTGCACATACACTTCCAGGATTCGACACTTAAACAACAGGATAGTATGAAGCAGCTATAAATTCATTTTGTTGTGTTGTTAGAATCACAGTGATTTTAATGATTCTGTGCTGTCTGATGCCCGTTGTGACCTTTTCACAGTATCACA